>MU160833.1:45228-61649 GCA_015888305.1 Antheraea pernyi | reverse complement strand
TGTAATGAATAATAATTTATTTTTTGACTTCCTTAGGTAATAATACAGTTTTGTACTGCGGTCGGCAATGTTGTCAACGATTCTATACATTGAGCATTACTTATAGTTGTAAGAGAATAGAAAATAAACTGAAAATGTGGTGGAGAATGAATATTTAATCATTATATAAAAGTTTTGTTTCCGTAGAAAGTACATTTCGGATTAGTATTTATTTTACTAGAAGGTGCGTCGCCCCCGCGGTCTGCATCGATGGGTATAAATACAATCGCATTCTGAGCCCCAAGACACAACCAAATACATCAAGAATAAGTTTTCTACATATTTATTAATATACAGTATAGTAGAAGACCATAGCACCAGTAACAGATAAGTTAAGGAGTAATAGGTTAGCATGGTATGGGCATGTTATGAGGAGAGATGAAGACCATGTAACTAGAAAAGCTTTGAGTATGACGGTCGATGGATATAAGAGTAGAGGAAAACCGAAAAAAGGATGGATGGATTGTGTGAAAAATGATATGTGTGTAAAAGGTGTGATGACTGAGATGACATCTCATAGGCGAGCGTGGAAAATGAAAACATGTTGTGCCGACCCTACTTAGGTGGGATAAGGGTAAGAAGATGATGATGATAAAGTATAGTAGAAAGTGCTCTAAAAGGTTATTGTATACACATAATGAAGGTCTCTAGATACGCGGTAGCGCGCGTTATAACATATTTTATGTTGTTCTAAATAAATTTCAGGGTTGACCATTGAACTTGGTACCCATTTAGATCTCACTTCTTTTATCATTGAAGTCAACAACCAAGGCATGTATCGTAATATTGAACTCGGCTCTCGTTTCACATTTATGTTTTTGATGAGATCTTTTTAACAGTTAAAATAGAAAAACTTTTATTCACACGTTTTATTAAAATATTGAATGGACATAATGATTATTGTGGTAATAAATCTAGTATAAACTTTTGCACATAAATAATTAAAAAAAAAATAATTTTACATATAACAACGTAAACGAACAAAATATAAATTAAAATTTGCCTTTCAATTATTCCAAGTGTCGGAGTATTTACTCACTAGGATACTGCAAATTGAGGCTGATTTTAAAATTCGATACGAATAATAAATAAATTTATTCTTGGTATGAGTTTCAACTTTTTGACAGTAATTGGGACGGCAACGAGAGCATCCTCTGAAATGGAAATGCGAACACTTGAACAGTTCAATATCTCGACGATTGCGTACAAACGATATTTAAAAGTGTTTTTTCAGATTTGTTATTGAATAATTTATGAGTTGTATAAGATGGTACTCTGCATATATTTCCGTTTTTGCCTTACGAAATAACGTTTTATATTCACATTTCATATGACAACATTCTAAGTACCTTAAATGTTATGTTTGAATGAGTCTTTTTAGAGACGGAGAAATATTCAATGTAATATCATTCAGAGTTATATTGACTTATACAGTCTAGTTTAGGTGATTAAAATGATTTGCTTGTTTATCGTTTTTTATGTGTGTGGTGATTTATTTTTTCTAAATTATGATGGTATACTTATATTGACATATTGTACAATGAAACTAATATCCTGAGGATTCTTTTGTCAGTGTTATATTATAACTAACAACCGTCCGTGGCTCCGCTCGTGTTTTTTAAGCAGTGGTTATTTTAGATTACTTTTTTCTTTTTATTAAAATTTGAGCGTATCTTATGATTTCTAATAGAATTACTAATAATTACTGTAATAAGTTATAAATTATTGGATGATATACATCTATCCATATTCAAAACTTCAGCAAAATCGGTTAGAAATAAAACAAAATATATAAAGTTTTTTTTAAAGGTTTTTAAAAATATTTTTAACAATTCTTGTACTCTATTAATTGACGAATGAGAAAAGAGTTTCCCCGTGTATTGAATATCACAAATTTTTCTCATTTTTTAATTAAATCTGGACATACAAACAGACATTTATACATTTTTATAAGGCCATATTCTTGATTACTAACCTTTTTAAAATATAGTGAATATCGTAAGTTTTTGCGAAAAAAATATATTTACAAACGTATTAATATAGACAATATCATCATCTCAGCCTATAGTCGTCCACTGCTGGACAAAGGCCTCACCACACGTTCTCCACAGCGTACGGCTCTGTGCCGCCTGTAACCAACGGCTCCCCGCGACCTTTATAATGTCATTGGTCCATCTGGTGGGGGGCCGTCCCACGCTGCGCTTTCCGGTGCGTGGTCGCCACTCTAGGACTTTTTTGCCCCATCGCTCATCAATCCTTCGAGCTATATGCCCTGCCCAATTCCACTTCAACTGTGATATTCGGTGAGCTATGTCGGCAACTTTATCCTCGGCGATCTCCTCATTTCTGATTCGATCACGTAGAGAAACCCCGAGCATTGCTCTTTCCATCGCTCGTTGGGTGATATTGAGCTTTCTTATGAGGCCCACAGTTAGCGGCCACGATATAGACAATATATTTTAACTTAATTAAAATTCAATATAAACATTGTTATGTATCTATATGATTATCATTACTAATAATATAAATGCAAATTTAAGTTTGTTGGTTTGTTATACTTTTATTTCTTGAATACTCAACCATAATGAAATTTTACATGCACGTTATGTATTTGTACAGGAGTACAATAAAGGACATATCCTGAAAAATGTACTGTTCCGGGAGGATAGATTAAGCCTACATTTACTCAAGCGAATCCATGGGTAAAAGCTAGTTAATAAACGAACGTGATAAAGCACGATACTATTCGTACGGGTAGAGAAAATATTTATTAGAATCCTCTGATTGGGAAATGTAATCTACTATACACCCTCCATTCATTCGGAGGTCATTATCTTTAGAATAGACGACGTTAATGGTAATAAGAGAAGCGATAATGTGGAGTAATTTAAAATACATAGATACAATATCTATATTACCACTCGTATGTTAAAAGAAATGAATATTAAGGTCAAGGAGGAGGATGTATGATCGATATTCGTATGTGTATCGAAGCGTTTCTTTCATTATATATTAGTGTGTAAAGATAGATTCTATTCTATAGTTGATATAGCTGATACTAGAAGCATTGGTCTCTAAGGTGCGTCGAGGGAAATCTCACGTAAAAGGTTATAGAAACCGAACTAGGTACTCGAGATATATTCCAAGTTATAAATGAATCAACAGAAATGTTTATCGGTTTATCGGATAACAGGATATTACTCTGTGATCCGATGAGAGATTGAAAGGTATCAATATAATATAATATTTTATTTTAGTTCGACAGTGTATATAATGGTGGTAGAGCCACGCTGAAACTATTTCTGGTTTCAAGCATGAATGGATCGGTTCGACCGGGGTAGTACCAACCTCTCATAGAAAACCGAAGTGAAGTAACAGTGCTTGCATTGTTGCGTTTCGTTCGGTCAGTAAGAGCGCCGGAGGCCCATCTCCCCTCCCTTTTCATCTCCCGCTATCTCCCCTAACCATCCCCCCAAAGGGTGGCAACGCACTTGCGGTTGTTCTCCGGTGTTGTTATTGTCCATGGACAGTGGTGATCACTTAAAAAGCAAGTGAACCATCTGTTCGTTGGCCACATATGACATAAAAAAAATCTAAATATATAAAAATTCAGTGTCATGATGTTTGTTCATGATGAACTGCAAAGCTATTCAACCGGTCTTCATGAAAGTTGCAATTTTGTATAATTTGGTCCAACTTAAGATATAGGATAATTTATATTTCGATCAATGGCCTCAATATGTTTAAATTACAATTTAAATGATTGTCGATATTGATTATTGTTATTAATTATAAGTTTCGTATGTTTCAAATACATGGCGCTTTAAATTAGTTTGTTGTTTTCGCTAGCTGTGCCCGCGGCTCCGTACGAGTTTCTTATTATCTATATTTAAAAAAATCTTCTGGGATGGTAACTACCTCTACATACAGGTCGTGGTATCTAACCTAGACATTGGACTGTATATTTTAAATTGGCTGGAGGTAGATGCCCCTTTAAAATGAATGCCAAAAGTATTCCTTTATAATCGGCATAAAGGACCATTTATCTGGTTGTCTTCACTGCCGCCGTTGACGATGTTAACCAAGCACCAGCTTTCCAGATAAGGCACAAGGGTTCTTCTAAGTCCGCGTGGTTAGCTAGTTGCCGCCTTCAGTTAAAAATTCGTCACCAAGCACCTTTTGGTGTATTACGTCAGCTGCACTTGAAAGCCAGTTCTCCTCAAGGTCTAAACCTAGACCACATCGTCATTTAATATCAAATGAATTTTTTTTTTTTTATAGCAGCACGGCAAAATGACGACTGTGCCTGATGGTAAGCACAGTATAATCCACAAACAATGGCGACCACCGAGTGACACACTATCCATCGCCGGTCGCCGCTGTCATGCCGGCCTGCGAAAAATCATCTTCTTATCATCTTATCATACACTAAATACCTAGACATTACAAAATAAAAATCAAAATATTTAGTTTCACTTCCTAGAGGTGAATTATTCCTAGATTACCTAATTTTTGGTAACCAATCTTTCAGATTATTAAAACCATTGTCGAGTAATCAATATTATTATCAGATCAAAAACACTTTATTCAATTCAGGCCCTAAGAAGGCACTTATGAACGTCAAAACTACCACCGGTTCGGAAAACAACCCAGTCATCGAGAAGAACCGGCAAGAAACTCGATCTGGTTTATCTTTTTAACAAATATATATGATATTTAGAATAATAATATATTCTATATAAAATAGTAAATGTCACAAACGTTTTTTTGTTATTTATATTACAAGTTAGTGTCGTGCGATCATTTCAATGTCAATGTTAATGTTCCAACAAGATGGTGGCTCCCTTGTTACAACTTTCCAGGGAATTTTTGTGGCATCTCACAATTCATGCTCCGTGGTATTATTTTCCATTCGCTTCACTTATTCACAATAAACAAACTATATTACATAAAACACCACCAATTTTACACAATATAGAGTCAAGTAACACAAGATAATGAATAAAATATAAAATCCACTACATGACAGACCAAGATCCCGCCAAAAACTCCATTTCTTTTTTTTTGGAAACATCAACCGCCAATCTGTCACCATTACCAATGAGGTTGATGCCTTTACACAAACTTCTTTCTCTATGTTCCATTGTTTTAAAATATGTACTGAGTTAAAAACAAAATTCTCAACTAAAAACCTCCCAAACATTAAGTTATTGAAGTTTTTAGAAACTATATCGGTACATATGTATAATAATAATGTAAATCGAACGTGGCTGTACTTTTTCGATTTTCTTGAATGAATGAATCATGTTTTTATATGAGGGTGAAATAGGACATTTTGCTATCTGTTTTCACTTTATTTCTATGATTCGATTTAGTCGCCAACAGGTTAATCATATTTCTTTGTAATGTTAAGTAATTATAAATAACTAACGTTTACCTGCTACTTCGCTCACATTAATGTATATCTGACCTATATCTCTAAAGAGTACTTCTTTCTTGGCTTTCTTTATTCTTCTCTGTATACTTGAAAACGTGTATGTAACCTTTCATGATAATCGGTTGAGTAGTTTAGACGTAAAAGCTTAACAAATAAACAACTTAATATTCGCATTTATAATGTTAGTTAGGGTTAGTATATTTCAGAAACGTAAACGCTAACGTCTTACTTCTTAAACTAGTGGAAGGTTTTGATTGAATCCGTGGTCACCCTCTTTCAATTAATCCGCGAGTCAAATGGAGTCCCGTTTTATTGCACGAAATTGGTTTGCAAAGCAAATCACGTCCGAATTACAAGCACAAAATTGAAGTGCCTTGTTGATGTAACGTGCAAATAAAGATATACTCAGCCTTTGTATACATTAAAAGGCTTTGAATTCCTTAATACTTGGCTTTTACTGTAATTATAACGATACCGAAATATTTTTTTTTTTATCATGAATGGTTTCACTTTTGTTAAAAAATTGTAACATTTGTTCCATTTTTTATGGCAATGATATATATGAATGGGCGATGGTACGGTTCTTTGTACGCTGCGCTGTTATTTAGTTGAAAATGTTTTGCCAAACCTGTACCAACGGCGGTACTAAATAACCATTTTGCTATATACCTGTATGCCTACATTGTCGCTTAGTATTTCGTTAAGTTCTTATGTAAAGATACACCTAAAAACACATAATTATCACAAAGTGAATGTACGTCTTTTGAGTTTCGTTTACTACATAATTACTATTAAGAAATACTGTTAATTTTAATGATTTATTGTATAATATTAGATCATTTATTTTGATAAAAAAATCATAAAACTTATTAGAAATTCTAACCTAAAAGTATGATATCGCTCAAAGAAACAAAGGATTTAAAAGACTATTTATTCTTTTCCTAATTTATTAATCTCCCTATTGATGTTAATTTACATTTTCATTTCTAAGAATCCTAAAAACGAAGAAAGGATTAGTTTGAAAAAGTATTGGGTAACAAAGCCGCTGAGAAAACACGTTGGTTGTGAATTTTACAAAGAGATCTATTTCTATTTCATAAATTTGATCTCACGGAGGTCGATTTCAGACGGTTTGTTTCTTCGGGTCATTTGTAAGATTTCATAGAACCGTACTGAGAACATAATCAGTTTTTATAAAAGAAGCATTCATAATTCACAACGTTATCCATAATCACTCACATCTCTTTACTCGTGTTGACGCATAAAATTGAATTCAGAAAGGTGTAGAAATTTGATTTCTCTTTTCTTAACAAGAACGTGAAAGACGTTCGTTTAGCTCGAGTTATTTTTTCTTGCAAAATATACGATTACTGTCTACTTGTATTGGAAAAGAGTTACGTGATTTACATTATTAAATTCTTTACTTTAACATTTTTTCATTTAAGATTCAGTTATTATTTTTAACCCTTGAGCGATTCGTAGCGATTATGGGCGATTTTTTTATATTTTATTGTAGCACGTTAAAGTGACTGCACTATGCCTGATGGTAAGCACAGTGCAGTCCAAAAACAATGGCGACCACATGATCATGGCCGCCTGCGAATAGATGGATATGCACAGGCTGATCCCGAAACGCGACTCGCAGAAGCTAAACACTATGACGGGCTTTTTCGCCATATACATGGTAGTTGCGACCCAGTCAGGTTGCAATACCCTACAACCCTTTTCGCCATTGCCTCGTTCGTTATTCAGCAGGGTGCACCACGTGCAGGTGAGGTTTCTCAAGTCTTACGATGTTATTTGAGATCCCTTAAAACCATAAAAGGGTTGGTTCACTCTAAACTATATTACGAACTTGCATATGCTATTAAAATGTACGCTATGCAAATTACTTAATGTCTTGAGGTCAGCTATAGTTTGAGCTAGTTTTAAGGGAGTTTCTAATGGCCTCATAGGTAACTATGTTATTTAATTATTGTGATAACTTCATTAAAATTCGTTGTGTAGTTTTTATCCCACTTTGTAGAAGAAATGTATGTCCTTCGAGTGTATGTGTTATGTACATCTCTATGAACTTGTGTGATACGCTGTATAAAAACTTTAATGGATTGTAACATACGATGTTGCTAAAATAGTTTTAATTTTAAGAGTACCATAGGTTATTTTATATGTACCTGACATCGGCGAATTAAACAAGCGGGGAATGATAGAAATATTTTTTACGAACCATTACTCAATAATTTTTATAGGTTTTTTTGTTGGTCATTCGAACGAGGTGCGAAGAGACATTTCTATAGGCTGGCTGGATGGCCACCACTGCTTTTTTTAACACCAATTACCGTTGGGTTTGGTCAACACGCTGCTTCTCAGAGTTTCAAATAATTTTCTTGGGGTTCTATCAATAATAATAATTCTATTTTACAATATGCGCGTTCAAGCATATGGGCATGTTACATCAACGGCGTATGTTTTCTGCCTGATAATAAAAAAAAAACGTGACGTTGACAATTTTTGCTCCGTTGTAGATTTTTTTAAAATAGGTTTAATAGGTTTTAGACTTTGATTGCAATCTCATCTAATGTTAAATAAGGATGCGGTCTTAGATAGTAAACACGCTAAGCCTAGAGAGGGCGGGCTCTCAGGTGCAACTGCCGGAACACACCAACAGATGCTTAGCGATAGATTTTCAATTTGAGGGTGGTAACTAGATAGGCGGTTTTTATAGGTGGTAGAGCCACGCTGAAGCTATTACTGGTTTCAGCATAAATGGGTCGGCTCGCCCTGGATACTACCACCCACAGAAACGCCGACGTGAAGTAACAGTGCTCGCATTGTTGCGTTTCGTTTGGTCAGTGAGAGCGCCGGAGACCCATCTCTCCCCAAACACAGGATGGCAACGCACATGCGACTACCATAGTGTTGCTAGTGTATATGAACTGCGGTGATCACTTACCATCAGGTGACCCGTCAGTACATTTGCCTCTTATGACATAAAAATACTCATATTCCATAATTACTCGAATTTGTAACGTATCCATGATGACAAAAAAGATTGAAATGCGATGGAAATGTAACACTAATCAATAAACAAATGACTACTTTTGGAAAAGAATTCCATGTTTTTAAAATAAAATTAATTTGAAATTAGAATTCTTTGCCAAACAAAAATTATTTTGATTTGAAATGGCCAGTACTGCAGAACGGCAATTTCATAGGTAAAGACCTATTATTATTATTTATCATATTTGATTGAAGAAGGCTTTACTTTGCGGAAATCAATCATTTAATATTACAGAGATTAAAAGAATGAATTAAAACCGAATGCATTAAAAATTCAAGAATGAAAAGATATAAAACCACGTACGTACCTTGGTTGAACTTGACGGCGGTGACTCTGTCAGGTTCAACCAAGGAACGCGCCTTTAATTTTTTTTTGTTTTAGTAAAAAACGCTTTTTGTTGCAGTGAGACGTAGTAGTATTGGTCAGTCAATTCCAGGCGGAAGTGCAGAGTAACATCCTCTATAGTATTTATTATCTATTACTCGGTAACAGTACTTTTTTCGATAACAAACCAATTCCGGGAGAAATTAGAAGCGAGTAAAACCGCAAGGCACATCTTTTTTTTTATTTAATCCTATGGCTAAATAGTATCCATCTTATATTATCTTCAGTTGACCGATTAGTTTAATTTATGGGGAACAGTGCAGCGGGCAAAAATTTGTTACTCTCTAGCACCGCTTGGGGAGCTCGTGCAGAGGAATGAGAGGTACACTTCCTGTGGACGCGAGTAATATCAGCTCCACATAAGGTACAACCATATACTATATCATACATATAATAGTTTTCATTAAATAATAACGATTTTACCTGAATTTATGACGAGAGTGTTTGAAACAATAAATATATCCATTATTTATTTCCTTGAGATCGATTTTACGAAGTTATCTATGTTTTTTTTATAGTAGCACGGCAAAATGACTGCACTATGCCTGATGGTAAGCACAGTACAATCCAAAAACAATGGCTACCACCGAGTGACACACTATCCATCGCCGGTCGCCACTGTCATGCTGGCCTGCGAAAAGCTGGATATGCACAGGCTGATAACGAAATGAGACCCACAGAAGAGAGTCACTATGACGGGCTTTTTCGCCATATACATGGTGGTTGTGACCCAGTCAGGCTGTAAAACCCTATCACCCCGCTTTCTCTATTGCCTCGTTCGTTATTCAGCAAGGCGCACCACGTGGAGCTGAGGTTGGCTTGGGTGTCTCAGTCTTATGATGTAATTCGACACCCCTTAGTTAAAACTTAATGGTACAATATATTTTTCACATATATACGTACCTACTTTAAAATATTACTAAGTGTTTTACCGATCCTAATTATAAATTGATGTATATTAACGATAAAATTATATTACTTTGCCGAAAAAAGAATTGGGTAAATTACTCTTTTAAACTCACCTTAATGGGTATCTTAAAAAGCTTAATAATGCAGAGGCCTCTCACAGAAACCAATTAAGCTGATGAAAGATAAAACACGATCTCTAAAAAGACTTTTAAATTATTATAATGGACAAAACAAGCTATAATATTAAAAAAAAAGAGGTATTTCATTCTTTTCGGTGTGGATTAAAGAACTTTCGTAATATTTTTCATAGAATCGATAGAGTTTTGAACTAATAAAAAAGTATTATGGGCGTATACGCTCGTCGCCTTCGCTATAATGCTCGTAATGAAAGTAAGTTACAAAGGTTTAATGTTTGATTTTTTTTATTGCAGTACGATAAGAGGACTTGATGTATATGAAATTCTAAAAACAACAGCGAATACTAAGATATTCAATTATATTATAACTTAAAAGCTGTTCATACGTCATAAGGGCTTCGACAGCGCCTTGTTAAAACTTAGTTGGTTAGTATATTTTTGACGGCTGCCCCGTCAATTCGCCCGTATCTAAGCAACGTATAACTATTTCTTTTTCACCACCGATATTGAGAATATGTCATCTTACTTACACATTTTATCTACGATTGAATGGCGTTACAGTATTAGTTTACGTATGTGTGCGCTATTGTGTCATTTGTTTTGTAAAATATCATGTATCTACAGTTTTTTAGTTATAATATCATTGAAGACATTCTATAAACTATCGTTGATTGTTACTGGCATCCCAGCTTGTACGATATAGAGTGAACCTTCGATAATCCCGGTAAGTGGTAGAGCTACGCTGAAGCTATTACCGGTTTCAGTATGAATGGGTCGGCTCACCCGGGGTAGTACCACTCTCTCACAGAAAACTGACGTGAAGTAGCAGTGCTTGCGTTGTTGCGTTTCGTTCGGTCAGTGAGAGTGCCTCCCCTCTCTTCCCCAACTCCCCCTCTCCCCAAGAGAGGTTGGCAACGCACTTGCGACTCCTCTGGTGTTGCAAGTGTCTATGGACGGTGATGATCACTTAACACCAGGTGATCCACGTGTCCGTTTGCCTCCTATGATATACAAAAAAAAAACGATTTCCCGTACCCGCTGACTAGCTACCACCCTCAAGGTAAAAATCGATTGCCAAGTATCTATAAGAGCTGTGTCCCGGCATCTGCATCTGCAAACTTGAAAGTATTTTTTATATACTATATCGGTCTTAGCATTTTACTACAATTTCATCTCATAGTAAATGACGATACGGTCTGAGATGGTAAATACGTTTGACCTAGAGGAGATTGGTTCTCGAGTGTAGCTACCGGAACACACTTGTAAGTACTTGATAACAGAACTTCAACTTAAGAGTGGTAGCTAGCCAGACAAACTTAGAAAAAGCGCTAATACCGTCTTCCTATAGTTTTACCCGACACGGTCTCCGAACACGATATGAAGAGAGCCATCATCACTTTGAAAGTAAAACTGAAGTACAGGTGCCTTATCAACAATGCTACGAACAAATTATTCAATTTAAGCCCTGAGAAGGCGCTTATGAATGACAAAGCTACCACTGGTTCAGAAAACAACCCAGTTATCGAGAAGAACCGGCAAGAAACTCGATCTGGTTCATCTCTTCATGTTATATATTTTTACGAAACATAAATAGTTGCATTCGTTATTACTCGATGCACAGAGAGGGCGTCATTTCCAGACGACACAATCGTCCATGTATTGATTCACCCTATAATAGCCTAGTTGTTGGTAGAACAGCCTAAGTATACCACAATGTCAGATTTTACACCTAATGTGTTACTGTTGATTACGATCAATGAACAATTGCTATAAGCTATCAACCAACGAGACAGACTTAAAAAAAATCAAATCAAATCCAAAATACTTTATTCACTTTAGGCCCTAATAAGGCGCTTATGAACGTTAAAACTACCACCGATTCGGAAAACAATATATATATATATATTTCGAATACATTATAAGTTACAATACCGTTTTTAGTGGATGCACAGAGAGGAGTCAATTAAATTAACAATTACGTTCATACTAGAAAACTCATAATATAGGCTAAAGAACTTGATTTATCTTAGTAAACTAGTCTAGTCTAATAAATATAAGTAAACATAAGTTACATCGACACGTTGTTAAGAAGCGAGTGGCGAGCGACAACAACAGACAAAGTTCTGAAGATTTGCACAACTTCTGGTCAGATTAAACTAACAGCTTCAAGTTTGTAATCAATGGTTGTTTGCCTAGTGCTTATCGTTTGTTATTCCCCGTCGGCAAATGTAATACTTAAGTAAGAGCTGTCTTCAACAATGTTATATAAAGACTTTTATCGTTACTGATAAGTAGCGAAAGTGTGTCCCCGCCCCTTTTTTTTTTTTTAACGTGGGGAATCCCTTATGGATACGCCACCCTCCCGGGGGAGAGGGTGGGTTATGTCCGAGTCGCACGGACTAAAACCCCACGGTGTACGTCTGCCGCTATAGTTGGGGCGGCACGAGATCTCTATAGACTTCATCGTGCCGCCCCAGCGGTTGGCCCAGTAGCGAAAGCGCCGCCGCCGGGCCCCGTCTTGTTAGGAGACAGCCGGGTACACACCGGCCGTCTCCTCCTTCCGCCGGAACTGTGCAATGGGAAGATGGGTCCCCCGACCCATCCTCCCCGGTCCAGCTATGGTGGGAGGAGGCGATCAAACTCCCGACCCTTACCGCCATGTTTCTATTAGGAACTTCGTATGTTTAGTAACCTCCCTTAGTGATATGAGAGACTCAAGACTACGTAGTGATTGTACAAAATACTCAAAATTGACTAGCAAAAATATGAGAATTTCAAAATATGACAGACATAAAATTACTTAGCGATAATACGAGACTCAAAATTGCGTATCAAAATATATAAGGCTCAAAATTACTTAGTTAAAATTTGAGAGACCTGAAATGACTCATCGATAATATGAAACTCAAAATTGCGTATCAAAATATATAAGGCTCAAAATTACTCAGTGAAAATTTGAGAGACCTAAAATGACTCATCGATAATATGAAACTCAAAATTGCCTATCAAAATATATAAGGCTCAACATTTTCTAATGGAAATACTAGAGTCTCAATTTCTCAGTGACAATACGAGAGCTCCGCAATTATGTGGCGAAAATATGAAAGGCTCAAAATTTTCAGTGAATTATATAAAAACATTTCGTTCTATTTTAGAAAGACACTTTCATGTTGTGCATTTTTCAATTTTCTAAACAACACTTGAATAATTCTATCATCAGTCTGGTATTTTTTTCTCTGAAAATATTTTAGAAACCAAGAAAAATCTTATTTTAGTGAGTTGACAATATTAAAAATATTCTTATCACATTTAAAACCACTTAGTAGTTCTGTTTACACTACACCCTTCAGGTTACCGTATGCTCAAAAAAAAAAAGAAATAGACAGTCAAATAAAACAAATGTTAGACGATGACATCATAAAGGAGGCTAAGAACAGGTGGTCTCATAATCATCATCATCATTACCCTTATCCCACCTAAGTAGGGTCGGCAAACATGTTAACTATGTGACGTGTAGCATACTCATGTACACATTTCTACGACATGCTACAGCATGCGCACCAATGAAATATCTTATGGTGGCTTTCTGCTACTCTGAGGGACCCCGAGGGGTCTTCGAGAACCTTTAAAGTCTTCGTTCAGATCCAGCTAACAACAGTAAAAATAAAATGCACGTACCTCGTGATCTCCTTTGTGTTGCAGCTGGCCGCTGAGCTTCTACGAATGTTGAATTATAGATTTATTTGATGATTCAGCTGCTGATTATAACATGATCGCCTCAGATCGCAACGTTCGATGAAAAACAGATGAAGCAGTTGACGCCTTTTTCTTCTTTGTTGACGTTTACGTGCATGACAACCAAAAAGTTGGCATCTCAACGTCAACAATCGATTTACATAAAAAGGTTCCATTGCATAATGATGACGATACATTATGTTAACTAAGAGCCGATGGACTAGCCCTTTGTTATTAGTTCCGAAAAAAGATAGTTCATTGGGTAAAAAGAAATGGAGAGTAGTTATAGACTACAGAAAACTAAACAGTCAAATACAAGATCATACATTTCCACTGCCGCACATTACTGACATTTTAGATTCCCTTTCAGATTCTTGTATATTTTACGCATTTAGATCAAGGTTTATTTCAAATACAACTAGAAAAAGATAGTAGACAGTAGATAGTATACTACTGGTCAAAACCAATTACAGATGAAAAGAATACCAATGGGGTTAAAGTTCAGTCTAAATAGTTTTAGTAGAATGATAACAATAGCAATGTCAGGCTTGAATTACGACAAGTGCTTAGTATATAAAGATGATGTAGTCGTATTTGGTAGAAATTTGATCCATCTTAACAATAATTTAATGGACGTATTTACGAGATTACGTAATGTAAATTTAAAGTTAATTCGGAAAAAATGCGAATTTTTACAAAAGAAAATATTATTTTTAGGTCACACTGTATCTGAGAACGGTATTTTACCCGATACTGAAAAGATTAAAGTATTAAAAAATTATCCGAAACCTCAAAATACTGATGCGATTAGACGTTTCGTTGCTTTCGCAAATTATTATCGTAAGTTGATATTGAAGATGATTTTGAAAAAAATAGCTTTACCAGTGAATAAAATGTGCTGTAAAAATACAACATTTTTTTGGACAACTGAGTGTGAAAATCCATTCCAGTTACTTAAAACAACTTTAATGAACCCGCCTGTACTGCTATATCCTGATTTTTCAGATAAGAATGATTTTTTGTTGCAAACTTATGCATCAGGTAAAGCAATATTATATTATATATTAAATAGTATATTAATATGTAATATGGATGGCAGACCGTTAGCTTATGCTAGTGGAAGTTTAAATAAATCCGAAATTAACTATCCGACTATTGAACAAGAACTCGCAGCGATAGTTTGGAGTGTAAAGTATTTTCGACCTTATCTACACGGAAAATAATTTAAGATACAGACAGATCATAAACCATTAATCTATTTATTTAGTATGCGAGATCCTTCTAGTAGGCTTCTTAAATTTAGACTGCAACTAGAAGAGTATAATTTTGTAATCGAATATATAAAGAAACAAACGCGGCAGCGGATATCTTATCGCATATTAGGATATCGTCAGAGGACTTAAAATGTATGAACGAACAGACAGTCAATGTCATGACTAGAGCTCAATATACAAATATTAAAGATAATCTTGGCAATCGCGAAAAATAAAGTAGTAATGACTCGGATTGTAATAATGACACTAATCGAGGCCTGATCAACAAAGAATTGCTTAGAAAGCCGAAGCACTTTACTGAATTATCGTTAATAAATAAGAAACAGCTATTTGAATTGTAAACTATTACAAAAAGAACCCATGCGATACAAAGGGCCAATGTTGGCCTACATTAGTTCTTGCTAATGGCAGATGAAATGTTTGCTGGTTAAATAAACAACGTATAGGCATACGTGGGACACTCAAGGGTATTTTTTGAAGAAAATCTGAAGATTCAAGGAAATCGTGTATCAATTTATATATAAATATTACATCGGCCAATTTTCTACTACTCTGTAATGGTTTCATTTTATAAAGCTCTAAACGTTTAGAGTATGAGTTTAAGCTACTATTATGGTATTCGCTCTCGTAATAGAAGAGGTAATATAAGAAACGTTTTTGTACTCTTTCTATTCTATTTATATGAACCTGATAACAAGGATTCCATACTGGACTTCAATATTTCAGAATACTGATATAGAAGATACAGATAGATATAGATATAGTTGAATACTGCCTGTCGGCTCCTCGTTAAGAACTCCTTAATTGTGATCGAAGATCCCTTCAGTCTTGTCTTTGCCTTCCAGACCGCGGACTTGACATCAATATTATTGAATCTTATGTTATCACCCACCTCCGGTGCCGCTGCATCACATTCAAGAGACGAGACTACAACACGACCGGAACATTGATATTAGCGACACCATATTATAAATATACATCCGCCAAATATACACTAGCGCCAACATATTAGAGATACACATCGATACTAGCGCCACCATATTAGAGAGATACATTAACACTAGCACCACCATATTAAGGATACATAAATAAGAATTATTAATATTATATAGATTTTAATAGGACTTAAATAAGAATGGATATCATTATATAGAATTTAATAATTAGTTTGATCATTATTAATAATAGTATATTCTTTGACTTCATATCGAAACAGATTACTAACCATATTAGAGATACATAAATAAGGAGAATTATATAAAATTGTTGTATAGCTTAAATAACATTAATTTGTTCATACTTTATTATTTTTGTGTTACTTAAATTATTTTACGGAATTATGTATAAATAGTAATCGCTTTGACTTATATAGATGGGCCTTTAAAAGGCAAGATGTCAGTGATGTCTAGGCATTCTTCTTATATACCAAGTATTGTAAGGCGAAG
>MU160833.1:34607-44765 GCA_015888305.1 Antheraea pernyi | reverse complement strand
CCCCCCCAGAGAACGAGGGGCTGCCCGAGCTCGAGAGCTCGGGGAGGGATTCTCCACCCGCAGAGCGGGTGGTACCCTCCTGGGGTAATTCGATTTCAAACTGTGCTTCCATTCTAACTCCCTTCAAACGTCGAGTTTGCGGTACGCCCGCCGAGACCGGTATGGAACACACCAGCCCCGCCGGCCGCTATCCGGAACTGGGCCGTTGGGGCTCAAATTGAGCCCTCATCCGCCCCAGCCCAGTAATAGGTGTGCCGCGCACATACCACACCTATGTCAGGTATCAGCCGCCGACCGAGAAGCGGTCGACGTTGCCCGGGGTACACCACGCGGAGGTTCCTGACATCGCACCCCACATCATAGAACCCTAAAGATATTATTTTAAAAATAAAATACAACGTTATAATGTGAAGAACCATCCTAAAATTTCAATTAGTACATGTTGCTTAGACTTTTTTGATGAGTGTAGATTACATATTTCAAATTAGAATCCATATAAATAAAGTGGTAGAGATCTGCCATTGTGCGCGTATCATGCCATAACTATTGGATAGATTTCCTTTTTTTTAATTTTATTCCTTAGATACTTGATCTTTATTTAAAAAAACTATGATACTGATTTACCATGAAGTTATGGAAGTTTTAAGAATCTAAGATTTTTAAATTTCGGTCGCTTTAATGTAGATTTGACCAATCCGTAGGAAACGGTACTTTTCTCTTCATGAAAGGTACACTATGTTCTTTTTTGTACCCTTGGCAACATGTATGCAAATTTTCATTATAAATGGTTAAGTTGTTAAAGCAATTATATTATAAATAAAAATCTGTAGATACGTTAACCACAGAGTACATTATATAAATAGAGGTCAATGTATGCAAATTTTCATTATAAATGGTTAAGTTGTTAAAGCAATTATATTATAAATAAAAATCTGTAGATACGTTAACCACAGAGTACATTATATAAATAGAGGTCACACTCGTTCTTTCCAATCAGCGCCTCTATAATACGAGTTTCGAACTAATATCTGTTGGTTATAAATGTACATTTATAGATATGTATGTATGCATACAGCGGTACTGCGTAAATCGTATACAAGTTTTTGATCATTTTTATTTGTAATGAATATATTCATTGTAATGCAAATCTAAATCTAAGTATGTATATGCAGGAGTCAATGTTTATAAGTAGATCCGGAGATAGATAAAATTGCTTGTGGGAGGCAAGAAAATTTAAGGGAGCACACTCTCGTAACAGATACGTAAACAAAGTGAATGTAAACAAATATTTGAAAGTTGTCAGTTTGAAATGTTAACATTAATTGTCATCCACCATCTTTTGTTATCAAGCTTGCCAAAAAAAAAATATAACAGTGCCATGTAGAGAGTGGATTGATAACCAAAACTCTGAGAAGTGAAAATAGCGTGACGTTAACTACATGACATTTTGACAAAACAAATGGCACGATACCGCACACATACGTAAACTAATATTGTAACGCGACACTGTCTTAGATAAAATGTGGAAGTAAGACGGCATATTCTCAATGTCGGTAGTGAAAAAGAAATAGTTATATGTTGCTTAGATACGGGCAGATTGACACGGCAGCGGTAAAAAATAAGCTAGCTAGCCAAGTTTTAACAAGGCGCTTTTTAATTATAATATTTAAAGCGTTACAAACAAACAAATTCACAATCGTATTTCTAATATCAGATATAATAACGCTGATGAGTGTATCATGTTTTTATATGAGAGTTTTTATATTTTGCTATTTGTTTTCACCTTATTTCTATGATTCGATTTAATCGCCAACAGGTTAATCATATTTCTTTGTAATGTTAAGTAGCGTTAAGTAGCGTGTAAATAACTAGCGTTTACCTGCTACTTCGCTCACATTATCTGACCTATATCTCTAAAGAGTACTTTTTTCTTGGATTTCTTTATTCTTCTCTGTACACTTGAAAACGTGTATGCAATATTTCATGATAATCGATTGAGTAGTTTAGACGTAAAAGCGTAACAAATAAACAACTTAATATTCGCATTTATAATGTTAGTTAGGGTTAGTATATTTCAGAAACGTAAACGCTAACGTCTTACTTCTTAAACTAGCGGAACGATTTGATTGAATCCGTGGTCACCCTCTTTCAATTAATCCGCGAGTCAAATGGAGTCCCGTTTTATTGCACGAAATTGATTTGCAAAGCAAATCACGTCCGAATTACAAGCACAAAATTGAAGTGCCTTGTTGATGTAACGTGCGAATAAAGATATACTCAGCCTTTGTATACATTAAAAGGCTTTGAATTCCTTAATACTTGGCTTTTACTGTAATTATAACGATACCTAAATAAATATTTTTTATCATAAATGGTTTCACTTTTGTTAAAAAATTGTAACATTTGTTCCATTTTATATGGCAATGATATATATGAATGGGCGATGGTACGGTTCTTTGTACGCTGGGCCATTATATAGTTGAAAATGTTTTGCCAAGTCTGTACCGACGGCGGTACTAGATAACCATTTTGCTATATACCTGTATGCCTACATTGTCGCTTAGTATTACGTTAAATTGTTATGTAAAGATAAACCTAAAAACACAATTATTACAAAGCGAATGTACGTCTTTTGAGTTTCCTTTACTAGTTAATATTAAGAAATAATGTCAATTTTAATGATTTATTGTATAATATTAGATCATTTGTTTTGTTAAAAAAAATCATAAAACTTTTAGAAATTCTAACGTAAAAGTATGATATCGCTCAAAGAAACAAAGGATTTAAAAGACTATTTATTCTTTTCCTAATTTATTAATCTCCCTATTGATGTTAATTTACATTTTCATTTCTAAGAATCCTAAAAACGAAGAAAGGATTAGTTTGAAAAAGTATTGGGTAACAAAGCCGCTGGGAAAACACGTTGGTTGTGAATTTTACAAAGAGATCTATTTCTATTTCATAAATTTGATCTCACGGAGGTCGATTTCAGACGGTTTGTTTCTTCGGGTCATTTGTAAGATTTCATATAACTGTACTGAGAACATAATCAGTTTTTATAAAAGAAGCATTCATAATTCACAACGTTATCCATAATCACTCACATCTCTTTACTCGTGTTGACGCATAAAATTGAATTCAGAAAGGTGTAGAAATTTGATTTCTCTTTTCTTAACAAGAACGTGAAAGACGTTCGTTTAGCTCGAGTTATTTTTTCTTGCAAAATATACGATTACTGTCTACTTGTATTGGAAAAGAGTTACGTGATTTACATTATTAAATTCTTTACTTTAACATTTTTTCATTTAAGATTCAGTTATTATTTTTAACCCTTGAGCGATTCGTAGCGGTGATGGGCGATTTTTTTATATATTATTGTAGCACGTTAAAGTGACAGCACTATGCCTGATGGTTAGCACAGTACAGTCCAAAATCAATGGCGACGGTGACACACTATCCATCGTCGGTCGCCGCTGTCATGCCGGCCTGTGAATAGATGGATATGCACAGGCTGATCCCGAAACGCGACCCGCAGAAGCTAAACACTATGACGGGCTTTTTCGCCATATACATGGTAGTTGCGACCCAGTCAGGTTGCAATACCCTACAACTCTTTTCGCCATTGCCTCGTTCGTTATTCAGCAGGGTGCACTACGTGCAGGTGAGGTTGGCTTGGGTGTCTCAAGTCTTACGATGTTATTTGATATCCCTTAAAACCTTAACTTAAAAGGGTTGCTTCACTCTAAAATATATTACGATCTTGCATATGCTAGTAAAATGTACGTTTTGCAAATTACTTAATGTTTTGATGTCGGCTATAGTTTGAGCTAGTTTTAAGGGAGTTTCTAATGGCCTTATAGGTAACTATGTTATTTAATTATTGTGATAACTTCATTAAAATTCGTTGTGTAGTTTTTATCCCACTTTGTAGAAGAAATGTATGTTTTTCGAGTGTATGTGTTATCTATATCTTTGTGTACTTGATGACACGCTGTATAAAAGCTTTAATGGATTGTGACGTACGACGTTGCTAAATTCGTTTTAATTTTAAGAGTAACATAGGTTATTTTATATTTATCTGACATCTGCGAATTAAACAATGATAGAAATATTTTTAACGAACCATTACTGAATAGTTTTTATAGAAGATTTTTTTTGTTGTTCATTCGAACGAGGTGCGAAAAGACATTTCTATAGGCTGGCTGGATGGCCACCACTGCTTTTGTTAACACCAATTACCGTTGGGTTTGGTCAACACGCTGCTTCTCAGAGTTTCTAATAATTTTGCTGGGGTTCTACCAATAATAATAATTCTGTTTTACAATATGCGCGTTCAAGCATATGTTATATCAACTGCGTATGTTTTCTGCCTGATGGTTAAAAAAAAATTGACGTTGACAATTTTTGCTTCGTTGTAGATTTTTTTTAAATAGGTTTAATTTGTTTTAGCTTTTGGTTACAATTTCATCTAAGCCTAGAGAGGGCTGGTTCTCAGGTGCAACTGCCGGAACACACCAACAGATGCTTAGCGACAGATTTTCAATTTGAGGGTGGTAACTAGATAGGCGGTTTTTATAGAAGGTAGAGCCACGCTGAAGCTATTACTGGTTTCAGCATGAATGGGTCGGCTCGCCCTGGGTAGTACCACCCACAGAAACACCGACGTGAAGTAACAGTGCTCGCATTGTTGCGTTTCGTTTGGTCAGTGAGAGCGCCGGAGACCCACCTCTCCCCAAACACAGGATGGCAACGCACATGCGACTACCATAGTGTTGGTAGTGTCTATGAACTGCAGTGATCACTTACCATCAGGTGACCCGTCAGTACATTTGCCTCTTATGAAATAAAAAAAAAAACGGCGGTCTTAGAAAAACCCTACAACCATGCTATGGGTGTGTGTCACCATGATACTTTCCTACATCGAAAGCTTCGACTTAGTTGCTAGGATTCGAACCTATGTTCTCCGAGGCGATATGCGAACACGCTATCAACTAAGCCATAATTAATTCATATTTTATTACTGTAGTTATATATGTACTAGCCAGCAAAATATTTATTCCATAAAATATTGTAGCACGGACAAGTTATAACCTAACAAAAACGACATTTATTCCATAAAATTAACCTAAATTAAGGGCCATCAGTACTCAGTATTAAGATAAAATACATAGTAATATCCGCTACATTTTCAGAAGATTACTTTCCATGTGTGCACAATGGAACAAATAAACGTTTAACACGTTTAAGCACCTGCGGTAATGGCAAAGATGAATCGCTTTTATTCATGGAACGTTGAGCAGAAGAGCTCGTTCATCACTTACGAGGAATTGAACATAACATCTTATGAATATCTTTATATTTGTATGGATAGTAATAGTATTTATATTATAGTGTCCAAATTCTTATTATTCAGTATTCGGTTCTCCTTTTTGGTCGGGTATATTAATAATGCTAATTCAAACTGAACCGATGGAACAGAAAGCAGTACCGAACGTCTCTGCAATGTTTCTACCCGATCCGGCAGAGATGAAGAGGGAAGATCTGGGGCCATCCCTATATCTAAGCATGCCTAGTTAGACACTTGTTAAACGGTCGATTTCAAATTCATTACGCTAGTGAGTGTTAAACCGCCAAAAACTCAAAATGGTCTAACATGGTAAACACGCTAAACTTTTATGGGTACTGACTCGCAAGGTGGCTACTTGCTACCGGAATGCACCAGCAGATGCTTGATGACAGAATTTTTAATTTTAAGGATAGTAGGTAGGATGGTAGCCAGGCATGTTTAGAAAAAACCCTACCACCGTATATGGCTCCATCGTGATGTTTTCCTTCACTGAAATATCCTACTCTGTTGCAAGGATTCGAAACTACGTTGATTAAAACGGTGTTCGAACACGCTATCAATTCAGCAATCATCGCTTCCAAATTCGCGTTGATGTATATATTAGGTCTTTATCTATGAAATTGCCGTTTCGTATGAAAAAATTTAAACGATTTTTTTTTCTTGTATTTTTTATTCGTATTAATCGAAGTAATCACCCATGCAATCAATGCATCTTTGCTAACGCAGTGGCAATTTATTGATGCCCTTCTTAAAGAAATCAGATGGACGGGAGGCAACAAATTCTTCAAAGGCATTTTGTACTGCCTCTCGGGTATTGATTGTTTTTCCCGCCAAGGAGTTATCCAAATTCTGGAAAAAGTAGTAGCCTGTAGGCGCAAGGTCTGGTGAGTAGGGCGGATGATGGAGAACTTCCAACCCCAGTTCTTGCAACTTGGAGACCGTCTGCTGTGCAGTATGAGGTCGCGCGTTATCGTGCAGGAGCAGCGGTGACGAGCGATTGACCAATGCTGGTTGGAATACTCATATTCCATAATTACTCGAATTTGTAACGTATCCATGATGACAAAAAAAATTGAAATGCGATGAAAATGTAACACTAATCAATAAACAAATGACTACTTTTGGAAAAAGAATTCCATGTTTTTAAAATAAAATTAATTTGAAATTAGAATTCTTTGCCAAACAAAAATTATTTTGATTTGAAATGGCCAGTACTGCAGAACGGCAATTTCATAGGTAAAGACCTATTATTATTATTTATCATATTTGATTGAAGAAGGCTTTACTTTGCGGAAATCAATCATTTAATATTACAGAGATTAAAAGAATGAATTAAAACCGAATGCATTAAAAATTAAAGAATGAAAAGATATAAAACCACGCACGTATCTTGGTTGAACTTGACGGCGGTGACTCTGTCAGGTTCAACCAAGGAACGCGCCTTTAATTTTTTTTTGTTTTAGTAAAAAACGCTTTTTGTTGCAGTGAGACGTAGTAGTATTGGTCAGTCAATTCCAGGCGGAAGTGCAGAGTAACATCCTCTATAGTATTTATTATCTATTACTCGGTAACAGTACTTTTTTCGATAACAAACCAATTCCGGGAGAAATTAGAAGCGAGTAAAACCGCAAGGCACATCTTTTTTTTTATTTAATCCTATGGCTAAATAGTATCCATCTTATATTATCTTCAGTTGACCGATTAGTTTAATTTATGGGGAACAGTGCAGCGGGCAAAAATTTGTTACTCTCTAGCACCGCTTGGGGAGCTCGTGCAGAGGAATGAGAGGTACACTTCCTGTGGACGCGAGTAATATCAGCTCCACATAAGGTACAACGATATACCATATCATACATGTAATAGTTTTCATTAAATAATAACGATTTTATCTAAATTTATGACGAGAGTGTTTGAAACAATAAATATATCCATTATTTATTTCCTTGAGATCGATTTTACGAAGTTATCTATGTTTTTTTTATAGTAGCACGGCAAAATGACTGCACTATGCCTGATGGTAAGCACAGTACAATCCAAAAACAATGGCTACCACCGAGTGACACACTATCCATCGCCGGTCGCCACTGTCATGCTGGCCTGCGAAAAGCTGGATATGCACAGGCTGATAACGAAATGAGACCCACAGAAGAGAGTCACTATGACGGGCTTTTTCGCCATATACATGGTGGTTGTGACCCAGTCAGGCTGTAAAACCCTATCACCCCGCTTTCTCTATTGCCTCGTTCGTTATTCAGCAAGGCGCACCACGTGGAGCTGAGGTTGGCTTGGGTGTCTCAGTCTTATGATGTAATTCGACACCCCTTAGTTAAAACTTAATGGTACAATATATTTTTCACATATATACGTACCTACTTTAAAATATTACTAAGTGTTTTACCGATCCTAATTATAAATTGATGTATATTAACGATAAAATTATATTACTTTGCCGAAAAAAGAATTGGGTAAATTACTCTTTTAAACTCACCTTAATGGGTATCTTAAAAAGCTTAATAATGCAGAGGCCTCTCACAGAAACCAATTAAGCTGATGAAAGATAAAACACGATCTCTAAAACGACTTTTAAATTACTATAATGGACAAAACAAGCTATAATATTCAACAAAAAAAGAGGTATTTCATTCTTTTCGGTATGGATTAAAGAACTTTCGTAATATTTTTCATAGAATCGATAGAGTTTTGAACTAATAAAAAAGTATTATGGGCGTATACGCTCGTCGCCTTCGCTATAATGCTCGTAATGAAAGTAAGTTACAAAGGTGTAATGTTTGATTTTTTTTATTGCAGTACGATAAAGGGACTTGATGTATAAATTTGATGTATAAAAAAAACTTGATTCTAAAAACAACAGCGAATACTAGGATATTCAATGATATTATAACTTAAAAGCTGTTCATACGTCATAAGGGCTTCGACAGCGCCTTGTTAAAACTTAGTTGGTTAGTATATTTTTGATGGCTGCCCCGTCAATACGCCCGTATCTAAGCAACGTATAACTATTTCTTTTTCACCACCGATATTGAGAATATGTCATCTTACTTCTACATTTTATCTAAGATAGTATGGCGTTACAGTATTACTTTATGTACGTGTGCGTTATTGTTTCATTTGTTTTGTAAATATATCATGTAGGTAAAGTATCCACGGCTTTTTAGTTATAATTGGAGACATTTTATAAACTATCGTCGATTGTCACTGGCATCCTAGCTTGTACGATATAGTTAGATATAGAGTGAACCTTCGATAATCCCGGTAAGTGGTAGAGCTACGCTGAAGCTATTACCGGTTTCAGTTACCACCCTCTCACAGAAAACTGACGTGAAGTAACAGTGCTTGCATTGTAGCGTTTCGTTCAGTCAGTGAGAGCGCCGTAGTTCCACCTCCCCTCCCTTCCCCAACTTCCCCTCTCCCCAAGACAGATTGGCAACGCACTTGTGACTCCTATGGTGTTGCAAGTGTCTATGGACGGTGATGATCACTTAACATCAGGTGACCCACGTGTCCGTTTGCCTCCTATGATATAAAAAAAAACGATTTTCCCAAGCCCGCTGACTAGCTACCACCCTCAAGGTAAAAATCGATTGCCAATTATCTATAAGAGCTGTGTCCTGGCATCTGCAATTGAGAGCAGATTTTGTAAACCCTATAGAAAGTATTTTTATATACTATATCGGTCTTAGTATTTTACTACAATCTCATGTCATAGTAAATGACGATACGGTCTGAGATGGTAAACACGCTAAACCTAGACGAGGCTGGATCTCGATTGCAACTATCGGAACACACTTGTAAGTACTTGACAACAGGTTTTCTATTTAAAAGTGATAGCTAGCCAGACGGACTTAGAAAAACCCTGATACCGCCTTCCTATGGTTTTATTAGAATATTTTTCCTGCACCGAAAGATCTTACTCCGACACGGTCTCTGAACACGATATGAAGAGAGCCATCATTACTTTAAAAGTAAAACTCGGATACAAGTGCCTTATGAACCATGCCACGAACAACATTAAAATATCCTTTATGCAATTTAAGCCCTGAGAACGCGCTTATGAACATCAAAGCTACCACCGGTTCAGAAAACAACCCAGTTATCGAGAAGAACCGGCAAGAAACTCGATCTGGTTTATCTCGTCGTGTTATATATTTTTACGAAACATAAATAGTTACATTCGTTATTAGTGGATGCACAGAAAGGGGCGTCATTTCCAAACGACACAATCGTCCATGTATTGATTCACCCTTTTCCCTTTTTTTTTTTTTTTTCTTTTTTTTTTTTAACGTGGAGTGAAAATCCATCATGGACTGTCAGGCCCCCGGGGGAGAGCCTGAGCTGAACCGACCACTAGCCTTTGTGATAGTCACGCAGGGGTGGTGCCATTCGGCGACTTCAACCGGCTAAAACTCCACGACAACCAACGCCGCACTATGGGTGGTGTCACGGGGTGCGCGAACAGGCTCCGCAACACCCTCCGGCGGCAGGCGTTTCCCACGCCACACACGACTGAGGCAGCCCGGTTGTGAGACTGCCTCCCAGCCCGCCGAACCCGTGCAATGGGAGTCAAGGGCCCCCGCCCCTTCCCCCCTGGGTTCGGTTGGCAGCGGAAAGGCTAAGCCGCTCCGCCGCCACCCCACCGTTGATTTTTTACCGAGGTTTACTCCTCATCCGCCTCAGCCACCCTGAGATCCCCTCCGGCCTACGCTATCCTACGCAACCCCCCCATCCCTCGATCCTAAACCTACCCTACCTCACTCAAGCCCTACGCCCGCCAATCCCCTGGACTTGCCTAC
>MU160833.1:3820-33600 GCA_015888305.1 Antheraea pernyi | reverse complement strand
AAATGACTCATCGATAATATGAAACTCAAAATTGCGTATCAAAATATATAAGGCTCAAAATTACTCAGTGAAAATTTGAGAGACCTAAAATGACTCATCGATAATATGAAACTCAAAATAGCCTATCAAAATATATAAGGCTCAAAATTTTCTAATGGAAATATTAGAATCTCAATTTCTCAGTGACAATACGACAGCTCCGCAATTATGTAGCGAAAATATGAAAGGCTGAAAATTTTCAGTGAATTATTATTATTATTTTTTTTATGTCATAGGTGGTAAACGAACAGGTGGGTCACCTGATGTTAAGTGATCACCACCGTCGCTATCCTACGCAACCCCCTCATCCCTCGATCCTGACCCTACCCTACCTTACTCAAGCCCTACGCCCGCCAATCCCCTGGACTTGCCTACCTACTAAGTATTGATTCACCCTATAATAACCTAATTGTTAGTAGAACAGCTTAAATATACCACAATGTCAGATTTTACACCTAATGTGTTAATAGTTTCAACGTGGCTCTACCACCATAAATATATAAAAACATTTCGTCCTTTTTTAGAAAGACACTTTCATGTTGTGCATTTTTCAATTTTCTAAACAACACTTGAATAATTCTAACTTCAGTCTGGTATTTTTTTTTCTGAAAATATTTTTGAAACCAAGAAAAATCTTATTTTATTGAGTTGACAATATCAAAAATATTCTTAGCACTAGTAATACAATCTTGATATTTAACCAATATCGTCAATTGTTTTCTCGATAATTGAATTTCTCTCTGTGTAATCGAAACCCCACTATTTATTTTTTCCGTCAACCGCCATAATGTCAATAGTATCCAATGACCAAATACAAACGAATTAAATCAACTCGTAACAAAGGGAACCTTTTCCTATTAGGCGAAAGCAAACCTTAGTAATTGAGTTTGAATTGCTTTAAAGATTTATATTCACTATGTTTGCAATCAGCTCTACCTTGACAATTGTTCGTAATTTCTAGGGTACTTTTATGAAGCACCGTTTAACCAGGTGGGTTTTATAAAAATCTTTGCTGTACAGCGTGTCTGCAACATTTTATGATCGGTTAAGCAGTTAAGGCGTCAAAATGTAACAATAAAACAAAATCACAGTCGCATTTCATGGAATTTTATTTAGAGATGTTCTTACTCCATAAAATGAGAAGATAATACATGCCGAGTATA
The DNA here is from genome assembly GCA_015888305.1 of Antheraea pernyi. NCBI lineage: Eukaryota > Metazoa > Arthropoda > Insecta > Lepidoptera > Saturniidae > Antheraea > Antheraea pernyi. Next base: position 32,398 of record MU160833.1, on the reverse strand, counting down.
CGATAATACAAACACTTATTTAAAACAGTAAAACGAGAACTTGAAGGGTACAGAGAAAGAAAGATAAGACAGTCTTGTTTACTTGAATACGTTTACTCGTACTGTTATACTGGGTCTGGTAAATAGCTTTTTAAAAAAAAGAGATTTAATAAGCACTGAAACGACTTTAATAAAATATCAAAGATTTAATAAGCACTGAAACGACTTTAATAAAATATCATAGAAAAAATGATTCGACCAGCGCGAATGAGGAACGGAGACAGACTGTCAAGGATGGGTGTGTCATTGCGACAAACAGTAGGAAATGCTGACAGGGTTGAAATAGTGAAGTAGTAAGGAAACTGGTAAATAGTAAGGGGGGTATAACAGTACGCTACCGCGTCCAGATCGGAACTCTAAAATTATTACAGTTTTAAGAAGCTATTATACGATTTTAATGAGGACTTTGCGATGTGTGTCGTAGTGCAAGCGAGGTTGTGCGCATTAGCAGTAGAGGGGAATTTATTAAATGGTGGTAGTGCCAAGCTGAAACTATTACTGGATTCAGCATGAATGGGTCGGCTCGCTCGGGGTAGTACCACCCTCTCACAGGAAACCGACGTGAAGTAACAATGCTTGCATTGTTGCGTTTCGGTCGGTCAGTGAGAGCGCCGGAGGCCCACATTTCCTCCCCTTTCCTCTCTCCTCTCCCTCCCCTAACCCGTACACCCAAAGGGTCTCCCTCCTCCCTTCCCCCCCCGCCCCAAATACAGACTGGCAACGCACTTGCGACTCCTCTGGTGTTGTTAGTGTCCATGGACGGTGGTGCTCACTTAACATCAGGTGACCCACCTGTTCGTTTGCCACATATGATATGAAATAAAAAAAAGGGGAAGCAAAGCATATTTCTACTTACAATTTTGTTATTATTTTTCTCCGTACTTAATATATTTTGTTAAAATAATAAACAATGGATCAGATAGTTATAAATGCGAATGTGAGTCTATTTATTTGTTACACTTTCACACCTTAACTAATCAAATGATCATAATGAAATTTGGCAAACACTGCAACAGGTACGGAAAGGATACAGTGTCCTTTCATCTATAAAAAAAAGACAATTCCTAAGTGAAAGGTCAAACCTATACAACGTGAGCATAGCTAATATAAAGCTAGTAATTTACAAAATACAGATATGTCTTCCACTGTACCATAACTTGCTTTATGCTTCAATAAAGAATTAATTGGATACTTTCCGTAAGGTATCTATCTTATAAGCCGATATTAAATAATTGAGAGGCTTTAGTTGTTGCTGCGAATCCTTGAACGCTACGGGCAAGTGAATGCGAAATATTTGATAAGTGAACGTATAGTAAAATGTGAGCTACATATATTTAAGATAATAACAATTGTACAGTAATGTATTGTTTCCTAGAAGATGTAAATTGCATTTTTATACCTACTTAAGTATTTTTGATCGCTATACAAGTCCCCGTTTGAATTGAATCTATAAAAGTTACCCACACATGCTGTTTTTTTCATAGCATGTTAAACAACGGGAAAGAAGGAGATATATTATAAATAACGTGGAAGAATACTGATTTACAACTGTAAATTGATATTGCAATTTAATTTATTGTTAATTATCAAAAAAGCGTAAATCAAAATTAATTTCGCGAATGCTATGGAAAATTTAATCAAAATGTGAATTCAAAACAAATTTTCATTCAACAAAATGACTGTACCAAGTGCCCTATTTAATACGGAACTGATACCTTTAGATAATCCATCGCAACCTTTGAACGGAGAAGTTGTGCGTACAATTATGATGAATAAACAGCAGGTATAAGATATTCGGTATACTTAATAGGCGGTGGTGACTTCGATTACTTCTGGACAACTGGATTGGTAAGCCGGGTTTGTTACACCTCTTTTTTTAATACAACTGAGCAAAATATTTTCAGACACGTAACAGCGAATCGGATAATACTAGTTTTCTTATGTCCCATTCCCGGATGAATGCACAAGATATATTTGATTGAAGAAGGCGTTACTTTGAGAAAATCCTTCATTGAATATTATAGTGAACGTTACTTTGCACTACCGCCTGGAATATATTGGCCACTATTATTTGTCTGAATGTCCTGAAAAATTTACACCTGAAACAAGTAACGTCCACTATAATATAATTTCACTAAATATAGTCTGATTTTGTGTTTTTAAATCTCATAGGAAATGTTTTAAATTATGCACAGAGATATTGATCAAAAGATTGTGAGGTTCTATGAAACCACGGTAAAAGTGAAACTTCACACTATAGAAATTTAACTAATAATAGTCTATACACTGAACGGTCAGCTGCTACGAACTATAGGCGCCGCCATATTGGCCCTGGCTGCTCTGACGAGCGCCTTTCACTTTATCCGTACTCCGCGACCGACCATCACGCGACATGCAACACACAGACGAAAAAGTTTGAGACGATGTAATAAAAGTTTCACTTTAAAACAGACTTATTTTACGAGTAAACAAGTTTTTCCTATTAGTTACATCGATTTACTTTTATACAAGTAGAAACGTGATATATAAGATTAATTTTAATTCATAGTTCCGATCATATATTTATTCAAATGTAGCTCACACACGTTACGTACACGGAACAAGCATTAGCCGGTTTCAAATATCCTACCTAGTATAGAAGCAAATCGTATTGGCGAAGTTTTGTATAACACGTCCGATTAAGTGCGACCACTCGAGGGAGTTTATTTGCAAATTCAACCAACCCTTATAAAGTATATGGCTAAAATAATGACAACTCTGTTTACCTAATTCGAGTGGATGAATCTCACTGTCGAGTTATGTGATAAATATCATTGTGTTTATATTTTTCCGGGGTACCATAGCAATACTTATGTAGAGTATACTCACGCCTTTACTCGCTATTCATCGCTTAATACTCTTTTTTGTAAAGTTAACTCTTATTAACAATATATTTATTTATTCTAAGAATGAATATATACTTATGCTGTCATTACGACACATTTTTATGAAAACGCTGCGTGAGCAGCATAATTGTTGCTAGCATTCGTATAACACATGGGAACAATAAGCAAACTGTAAAAGCAATCACTTCGGAAATGTGCCCAAACAACACTCGTTAGGCATTTATCAGATATAACTATGTACAATTGGTAATATTTTTTTTTGTATTTAAAACAATAATCGCTTCCGTAATATTGAGTATATAGATCGAAAACTCAAATACTAGTGGGCGCCCACTGGTCGAGATTCCACCATAGCTGATTGATTTTTTAAAGTTTGAATTTTATTAGGGTTAATATCATTGTTGAATGTAGAATTAAAAAGGGTAATTGGAACGTAAGAGTAAAATAATACATACAGTCGAGCATAGCAACCTCCTTCACAACCTTTTTTGAAGTCCTTTATTGACAGATGTCAAAATGTCTTTTTTATTTACATGTGTGTATATGTTGTGTAAAATTGAAGTATTAGTATGAGTAATGCATATTTTAAATAATTGAATGTACTTCTAATGCATTTTGTATAAAATAAATAGCTTTCTGCACTTCTCCTCCATATAAACTTTAACTATGCCAAGTTTCACGTTCATCCGTTCGCCCAATTCCGTTAAAAAGGGATACAAAGTTTAGGCTTCACGTATTAATATAATGATATATCTACAATAAACCGGAGGTTTCAGCAAAGGATTCATGATTAAATTTAACCATATTTAGTGGTAAGACAATTTTTCACGCCCATTTGGCTGGAAATGTAAACGCTCAAGTAAAAAATTATCGCCGGGCAACTGTAGACGTAGTATTCCAACACCTGCATTTGGGAGCAAAATCTATTAGGCCTAGATTATTACCATCTTGTGTCACATCGTTTCTTAATATCATATAATACGTGGTCAAACACTAAAACTTTTAAACAAAGAAGAAAAACATATAGTTATCTCATTTTAAGAATAATCACATTCATTGGTAGTGACCTACTCGGGCAAATAAATTTCAGAATACCAACTCACTCAGTACGAGCTCATCAATTATTTAATTTACCAGCAGTTAATAAAAACGTTTCAAAAAACTATCCGTTGTATCGAATGTGCAAGTACTATAACGAATTCTGTGTTCACAAAGACATATTTAATGACAGCTTTAAAAAATTTAAGGCACATATTGTATTAGAAACATAGACGTATGATAGTGTATCCCTAATATTTATATTGTCATCACACTAGGCTAACTGTGGTTATTGTTACAATTGATAATGTTGTGTACAATTTATAATTGGATTTCAGATTTATTATGTTACAATAGTTATGTTACTCATATAATTTCAATCTGTTATCTGTAATTGTACCTTTTTGTAAAAAATAAAATAAATAAGTGGAAAAGAAATGGAACCAGTTTACACATCTATATTAGAGCAAAAGTAAATCTATAGAAACTACGATGAGATATAAATGATGTAGTCAAGTTAGAGTGTCAGCAACCCGCACCCTTTTGCAGTGTAGTCGACGTTTGATGAATGCGTCTCCACGTCAATGCTGCGAGTACAGAATACTGATGATTACTGCGCCTTCACATACACGTCATGGTGCGACGTGAATTTGAAACAAAATAAACATACATACGACATAGTCACAGATAAATAGGCATAATGTGGTACGAAAACGATTTTGTTTTTCTGTTGAAATACCTAAATTCGGAGTTTCTAATATAATAAATGTGAATGTATGTTTGTTTGTTACGCTCTCACGTTTTAACTACTCAACCGACCATGATGAATGTTTCACATACGCTGTGAGGGGTATAGGGTACATTTTATCCAAAAAGAAGTACTGCTCCCAAGGAATATGTGAAATTTACTTTGATGAGAGTGAAACGAAATAGTTCTTAATAAAACGGATAAACTTTAACACTGTGAGGGGTATAGGGTACATTTTATCCAAAAAGAAGTACTGCCCCAAGGAATATGTGAAATTTACTTTGATGAGAGTGAAACGAAATAGCTACTAGTTCTTAATAAAACGGATACATTTTAACAAAAAAACTTTACACTTCTATATGATGAATATTACGCCGTATTGTCACAGTATAAATAAGAGAGACAGTATGGAAACTACCTAAACATGCTCGCAAACGGCACACTCACACAAACATTTGGCATTTGGTAGGTGGTAGAGCCACGCTGAAGCTATTACTGGTTTCAGCATGAATGGGTCGGCTCGCCCGGGGTAGTACCACCCTCTCACAGAAAACCGACGTGAAGTAACAGTGCTTGCATTGTTGCGTTTCGTTCGGTCAGTGAGAGCGCCGGAGACTTATCTCCCCTCCCCTTCCACTTTCCCCTTCCCTTCCTCTCTCTCCCTCCCCAACACAGGCTGGCAACGCACTTGCGACTCCCCTGGTGTTGCAAGTGTATATGGACGGTGGTGATCACTTAACATCAGATGACCCACCTGTTCGTTTGCCTCCTATGATATAAAAAAAAAAAACATGCGCATCGAAGAGAGATTTTAATAGGTACTCTATGGACAGCACCGCGAAAACCTATTAGGGGTCTCGTCGATGCGCATGTTGAGTGAGTGTGCCGGTACGAGGGTTTGTAGGTAGTTTCCGTACTGTCTCTTATATTTATACTGTGGTATTGTGGTCTAACATTGGCATAAAATTTAATGCAGTACTTAATGCATTTATACGCACAACAACACATCTTCTACATTCTTTGGAATGTGTTAGCCAATCTAAAAAATGTATGAATAAACTAATTTTGACGAAACTTTTGTTGGTATTTGAGATAATTTTCAGAATATTATCTATATTACTTCATTTTCCCATGGGAGTTAAGCAGCAATTATAAAATTTAACAGTTAGTTTCAAACCCATAAATGGCTATGGAGGTTACGTATATTGCAATAAAAAGTAAAAAAAAATGGCAGTCATCATCATTTAGATATAGATAAAATAGATAAAAATGTCGTGTCGTTTCTATGAAACAACAAAACTGTTATTAAGAAAACAATATATGATCACCACTTAGTTCAAAAATATCATGCAAACTTATAAATACAATTGTATTGAATATAGAATCATCAACATAATATCATTCTTATTAAAATGAGATAAGATAATACAACATAATTTTTGTTTCAAATAATACTTCTTAACAGTCATCGAAATTCCTTTCACGTTGTTAGCAAAATTACTGCAATAATTATGTATCACAATTGATTTATTTCAACTATATTGAGTTTGAACGTGACCGGAGAGTATTTATTCAATTTATATCTAATTGAATGCAATTACTACGTCACGGATGGCCAATCACAATTTAGTTGCAAACTTAATTATCTATATATTAATACGTGAAGCTAAAATTTTGTACCCCTTTTATTGCGCGAACAAATGACCTTGAAATTTAGCATAATTAAAGATTATATGGAGGAAAAATACTCAAAGCAATATAAAAAATATATAAAAAGCATTAAAACATATTAAATTAATTAAAATATACATTAATTACACTACTGCTTGAATGAGACACAACATATATACACATGTAAATGAAAAAGACTTTTCGCCATCCGCCATTTTACTCTTATGTTCCAATTACCTTTTTTCATCCTACATTTAGTATTTTTAACATGACTTACGTTCCATAATAGAATGGAAGGCCATTCTCTTTGAAATTAACAGCTCTAATTGTAGGTTAATAACATAATATGTAAATTCAATTAATATTCTCTTTGGTCTTATTGAATGTAAAAACAAATTCTGGTCGAATTTCAACCCCTAGGCGACCACTAGTTTGCAAATTTTCAACAACAAATAAAAGAAAACTTGGAATGTTTTTTTATTTTATGTTAAGTATAAAAATAAGAAAGAATTTTATAGTGTTTATTGTAAGTATAGACTACGAAACCGCTTCTTAATCTATCTAAATGTATATAATGAAAATACAGTTGCTTTGAAGCTCAATAGCGATCTTAGTTTGTCATGTAGTGACTTTTATATTTTATTCATAATCTTGTGTTATATTTTATAATATTGGTGATATTTTACATGATACAGTTCGGTTATTGGGCATAAGTGAAGTAAGTGGATGGAAAATAATACCACGGAGCATGAATTTTGACATGCCACAGATACAGGGAGTATTTGTACTGTGTACTTACTTATACTTATAATATTATTACCTACTTAATAATGACACTAATAATCTGGACGATTGGCTATCAAAACTTTAATTAGAGAAACGCCAAAACGATTAAATATATCGGCATAGGCATTAGAATTCAATGTAGAATTTTTCGTAGATGATTCTAGGCTACTGTTACCGCCCACCTCCGGTGCCGCTGCATTACATTCAAGAGACGAGACTACAACACGACCGGAACATTGATATTAGCGCCGCCATAATATAAATATACATCAACACTAGCGCCAACATATTAGAGATACACATTGATACTAGCGCCACCATATTAGAGAGACACATTAACACTAGCGCCACCATATTAAACATACATAAATAAGAATTATTAATATTGTATAGATTTTAATAAGACTTAAATAAGAATGGATATAATTATATAGAATTGAATCATTAGTTTGATCATTATTAATAATAGTATATTCTTTGACTTCATAGTTCGGCCATGAAAGGCAAGATGTCGCTGATCTACATGTCGAAACAGATTAGGAAACATATTAGAGATACATAAATAAGGATAATTATATAAAATTGTTGTATAGCTTAAATAACATTAATTTGTTCATACTTTATTATTTTTGTGTTACTTCAATTATTTTGCGGAATTATGTATAAATAGTAATCGCTTTGACTTATATAGATGGGCCTTTAAAAGGAAAGATGTCAGTGATATCTAGGCACTTGTAATGTAACAAGTATTGTAAGGCGAAGCTCTGGCCAAATAAATAGTGACAGTATCTACGAAGTATTTATTGCCATTCCTGACTGCATCGACACTATACGTGATTAGTGTAATTATTTTTTGGATTCGACTGGTCCTTTGCCGTTTGTTTTGTCCAACGAAGCGGGCGAAAATCAACTTATTACGTATAAATTATTTTTGCACATACAAACGGCGGATATAAAAAGCTTTTTTTACAGTTACTTGGAACACGTTACAGTAAGAAAGTTTTTTAAAAATATTATTACTTTCTCGAATAATTAAATGACTCTATAGCTATGTTTATACGTATACGAAACTCCAGTGTGTGTTTGTTTTCATAATTATTTTCCTCTTACAAAGCTCGATTAGTAAGAGGCGCTGTTGTTCGCACAATTTTCTTTATTGTTACATAGTTAATATAATGCCTAATTCTAGTGCCATAATTCGGTATATTTTTTAATTAATTTTATTTTTAATGACATTCTTTGGTTTGTGGCGGGACAATATATACCTACCTAGTCCTCCAGTCTATACACCGTGACTATTTAAAGAGTGACAATCTTCAATCGTGTGTTAGTTCATGGTCACATTTAATATATAAAATAATAATATCAAAACAAATACGAATAAACAACAAAGAGAACCTAAGTTAAAGTTTGTTCTAAGACTATGAAAAGTATGGGTACAAATTTAAATACACCTAGGTTGAATGACCGGTGAAAAAACCTGGGAGCGGCGTCCTGGAGTTTATAACCTTCGATAATAAAACGGACAATTAACTCTTTTGTTTGGTCAAACTGCGAAAAACTATCATTTTTTAGTTGGTTGGCTTCACTTTTACTACACCCGACGATCATTGACACTGTGCTTTAACATAGAGGATTGACTATAATTTTTGTATTTTCTATATAATTCGGTTAAATATTAAGCACCTATTTTTTAAATTCATTTAGAACACTCGTTCAGTATCAAGTACTGAGTATCCTGTAAAAACATTGTTAACGAGTAATCAGTCACCCAGTATATTACGGTTTATATGTTTCCAAGCTATTTAATATATCTTCTAGAAAATATAACTTCAATATTGTTAAACAAATCTCCGTAAAACTAGGCATACGTTTGAAGGTTTCTATTCTATTCATTTTTCTGTAATTCACCACTAGGCTGTATTCTATTGGTATTAAGTTTTATATTATAGCGTGGGTTTGATATTTATAGTATTAAGTAAGAATATATATTTTTGTAATATTTCAAACATATTACATAAAACAGCGCATAAATCGTCTTCGAGTTGGAAACACATTAAATGTTAAAACGACCCGCACTTTATTTTACGTCTCAAAATACTCTATGTGTTTGATGTCTTCAACTAAAACTTTATACATAAAATTTCCGAAGATAAACTACTTTTTTATCTGTGAATTTATATCGTCGCTTCTCGACTGCTCTAAATACGATTTGGGGCCGGTGAAAGTTTTATACTGGGTCGCTGACATAAATTCCACAAATATACCCCGTCTATGTCTCTATTAGTAGTTTGGCCAACAACCGGTACCTATATATTAGGTATTTTATACTTTTTCGTTATTGGACATTTCGGAAGGATTCATTATTCTATATAATAATTGAATTAATTTTTACGTGTAACTGCTTGCGAATTTGTGGGCGTTAGTTAATCAATCAACAATAGTGTAAAAATAGTCGCTTATCGCGTCTGTCTAGATATTTCCATATTTCTCCCAAATTACGCAACGAATTTTGATACGGTTTTCAATGTCACTTGGAGAATATCGTCCGAAAGGATTGTATGTAATACGTGTTTATCAAAAAAAGTCGTTGCATTTTAACCAGGTCATAAAAATATTTTTCGGGCCCTTATATTGCTCATGCTAGTATGCATTATGAGAAACATTAAAATAATGTACTACGGAATTGAATATCTTAAGAAAGCCAACAGAAAAGTCTGTGGCAGTATATGTCTAACTCTTCAGGATAACTAACAGAGAATATTTGTATCTGTTACATATTCTTACTAATATATATACGTATATAATATAAATGTGAATGTGAGTTTGACTGTTTGTCTGTTACGTCTTCATACATTAATATATTCAACTTATTAGTTCATTGTAGTTAGTTTAAAATGTGGACTGTATTGGCCTTTCAAATTATATGAACATGTTCATTAGTTTTAATACATAAAAATCTTTGGAAATGACCATAAACAGACTGGAAAATAAAAATGATTGAAAAGAGAATAGATGCCGTAAAAACTGCATATCAAAAAGTCTGTGCTAACGAAATGTTTTCTAGAAGATTTAACGTAAAAATAAAAAAGTACAAACTGTGTGGGATAATATTGTTTGCTAAGAACTTACCTTTTGAAAGTATTCATCTTTCAAATAAGAATTTTTCACGCTTTACGAAGCGTATTTTCGTTGAAATATAATAATATCTTCTAAGAAATTTCACCTATTGAAACTCATGCGAGTAACATTTTTTTCTTTTCAACTAATTCAGTACGCAGAACCATTATGAATACTTATTTCGTTTGAGTTTTTGTAAATTTTGGTTTACGTAGCGTGAGTAATGTATATATTATTTCTTATTTTCCTAATATTTATATTTGCAAAAAAGGAAATTGGAGCAAACAAGTAACGATCTGATATCCAAGGGATGGTGTTAGGAGTAGAGGTCGCCAACCAAAAAGATGGGAAGATGATTTTAAAATGTCATTAGGATTTTTGTCACCCTTTGGACAAGAGTGGCGGCAGACAGAAAGCAATGCAAAGAGTCGGAGGAGGCCTTTGCCATTAAGCACACCGAATTACGTGATATATTATAGTTTTGTCTTTGTATTACTGTAAAAAGTTCGGAAAATAAAGGCTTTATTATTATTATATTTATATTTATATTTATTGATACAATGTTATACAAAAACTTAAGATCAAATGCGATATTTCTAATTAGAGACACATTTTTTAGCTTTATTTTTGGCAAACAAAGTTCTAGTAAAATGTTCTACAGGTACGCGCTTGGTCACAATTCCACCTGATGGTAAGTGACGATGAGGCCGACGATGTATCGCGCTTATCCACTAGATGCCTGTTCACTCTACTCTTGAAGACTCCCAAGTTATAAGATGACGGGAAGACAGACGCCGGGAGTGAATTCCACTCCTTAGCCGTACGTATAATGAATGTGGAAGCAAATCGCTTCGTACGAATTACGGGCATATCAACCACGTAAGGGTGGAAACCCTCACGGCGTCTAGTCGTCCTCTTATGGAATGGGGACGGTGGAATTATATTATGTAATTCCTGTGCACACTCTATTACTGCTCCTGTCGAGTAGTTAGATAATATTACAAGCTCCTTGCGATCATTTCAATGTTTTAACAAGATGGTTGCCCTCTTGTTAGAACTTTCCAATGAGGTTTTGTGGTCAGTCAGATTTCGTGTTCCGTGGTATTATTTCCCATCCACTTCACTCGCGCACAATAACTATATTACGTAAAACACCACCAATATTAGAAAGAAGAAAGAAGAAGAAAGAAGAAGAAAGAAGAAGAAAGAAAATGTCTTTATTGCTGGATAACATCAAAACAACAAGATGAATATAGCTTATTAGAATATCCAACAAAGGCACCTCAATTCAGCAAAGTGGGTCGTACTGCAGCGCTGATTTTCAATGGAGACCCTAAGTAATGTACGGACGTGTAGTCGGTGTATTGACAGTAAATATAACAGAACTTATAACACGTAAACAGCCAACAACAACAAAAAGTAAACATGGAAAAAAAGATACAAATATTGCAAATACAAAATAATGATTTGGAATGTCAAGAATTTGACCCCGGCAATAACTCCATTTTTAACAATTAGATAATCAACAATATTTTTATAGTAATGCGTTGTCAGGTCAACAACAGGTTTAGGGTAACATTATAAAGTTTAAGGTTTGTAGACATTAGATTTTTTTTTAAATCCCTTCTTACTGTCTCAAATAGCAAAGAGGTGTGTCACATGACGTGAATAGCCTATAACTAATTGTATAATTAACCCCATAAAGAGCGCAATTATGAGGCAGATAGTAATAGATTACCAGCGCAGTTGTTATGCAGTATAAATATATCTCGTGGGGATGCTCTTGTTGGGAACGTAGCAAAAGTTCTGCGACAGTAAGGATCTTGGATGTAAAAGTGAAAAGTTTTGACGTACATTCATATTTAACTAGTTTTTTTCTATCGATTTATCTTGTTAGATTTTTAACAATTAGATAATCAACAATATTTCTATAGTAATGCGTTGTCAGGTCAACAACAAGTTCAGGGTAACATTAAGTTTAAGTTTTATAGACGTTAGAATTTTTTTTAAATCCCTTCTTATTGTCTCAAATAGCAAAGAGGTGTGTCACGTGACGTGTGACTGTGACGAGAAGTATAAAACTAATTATATAATTAACCCCATAGACATAGACAAGACGCAATTATAAGGCAAATAGTAATAGATTACCAGCACAGTTGTTATGCAATATAAATATATCTCGTGGCGATGCTCTTGTTGGGAACGTAACTGAAGTTCTGCTACACTTTAAAACTAAGGAAGAATCATTTTAAAATTTTAGTTTCACTAGATAAGAATCTTGGATGTAAATTTAAAAAATTTTGACGTTCATTCCTATTTAACTAGTCGCTTTAATTAGTGACCTCAATTTTAAGAAAATGTTTTTTCTATCGATTTATTCTTGTTTTAACTATCTTGTTAAAACGTTAAAATTATCACAGCAGACTTATAATATTATTGTCTACTCTATAATAGCAGTAATAATTTAGAAGATTGGGTGCCACAAAGAAGAGAAAGAAAAAAGGAAATAACAATGGTCACTTAATAGTTAGACAAGTGTGTCAGTCGAACAGGTGGGTCACCTGATGTTAAGCGATCACCACCATCCATAGACACATGTAACACCAGGAGAGTTGCAAGTGCGTTGCTATCGTATGTTTAGAGAGACAGGAAGGGAAGGGGAAGAGTAGGTGCGGTGGTCCTCCGACGCTCTCACTGACCGTACGAAATGCAACAATGCAAGCACTGTTACTTTACGTCGGTTTTCTATGAGAGAATGGGTGAGCCGACCCTTTCATGCTGAAACCAGTAATAGATTCAGCGTAGCTCTACCAGCTACAAAACATATTATATGTTACTATATACAACATATTGTTAATATTTATCTATGAATAACGACTATTCCTATTCATTAAGTCGTTAAAGTTCTGTCTTATCTTAGACATATCAATTACTATTAACGTAATTATCTAGAGACTAGTTCAATTTATCGTATGCGGAGAGACGCACGGGTGTTTTTGATCTGTTCGAACAGTTTGATGGATTGCGTAGCTGGGATTATTGATAGACGAGGGATATAAATAATTCTGTTCGCACGCATCACTATCTAAACTTTTCCAATATAAACTCTGTCAAAATAATATTTCTTCATGTATAAGTTAGCAAGTTTCTGTAGAACTTCAGTAATAAGGTATATACTAGATATAAAAAAAATTGAATGTACAAGTTTCTTTATATTGTTCATGGTTAAACGATAGTGTTAGATTATTATATCTCTCTGTTTTCTAATAAACTTTTGGCATATTTATTTTCTTATATACGTTATTGGTGGTACCGGCAGAGAAGAGATCTTCCCGTGGGTATCGTAACAGGCAATTAAAGGAGTGTGAGATGGTACTGACCCCTTGTAACTTTCTCACCATTATACTATACTGTCCGAGTCCTCCGGTCGTAACAGTCCCCGTTCCACTGGGTCCAGAAGAACAAGGATGAGTGTATGCACCTGGATCTTGCGCGTACACTTGTGCTCCTTAATATATTCTGCGCATATGACCACTTCCATTATTGACTAGAGGTCAAAGTGGTCGCCATGGCTGAAATCAACCGGAACAATCATCATTAAGACCTTTTTAAGGAAGATTCTTCATAATGCATGAAGTATTCGTTTTTGCTCACGGCTTCGCTCACTTTAATATAGGTATGGTATCCCTCGGGAGCAGTATTTGTTTTCTAGTTGAAAGATATTCTATGTCAATTTCTGTACCCCTGACAACCCCGACTGACATATGCAACAATGTTTGATGATCGGTTGAGTGGTAAAGCCGTGTAAGCGTAACAAACTCACATACGAATTTATATATACCAGGTGAATGTTTAAAGATTAACACTCTTCAATCCTGTGGTAGTTCATGGTCACATATAAAATAATAATATCAAAACAAATATTAATAAACAACAAAGAGAACCTTACTTAAAGTTTCTTATAAAACCTTTTAAAGTATGGGAACGATACTTTTAGACGTAAAAAAATCACGCTATGCTAAAATCGATTCTATGAACAATTTATAAAGGGCACTTTTCAAGGTTAATCATTACGTAGCTGCTTATCATGGGAACACCGCACGCTCGAACTAAGTAATGCGGTGCGTGGGACGTGGCTCGGACTGGGCGGCAGGGCGTGATTCACTCATTTCCGTATTTATTACAGCAGTTCGTTTTTGCGTAAATCACCTGATGTAGAGTGTATATGTATTTTGCGTTTCTCGAGATAATTAGGTCACATATTAAGCACCTATTTTTTTAATTTTCATAGAACGAGAATCTAGTTATGATCATGCTGTACAAAAATTTTCTGCCGAATAACCAGTCACGCTGTATACAAGCAGGCCCGGCGGACGATGGTCAGCCCTAATAATAAAATAAACATTGATAAATGAGGTATATACTTAAAGGGCTACGACTGGGTGCTCCGCGGCGCGCTCCCATATGGAGCGTGCCACATCTGTTACGCAGACGACACCCTAGTCGTATCCCGGGGAGGAGATTGGCGGGAATTGGTGCACCTGGCCACGATGGCCACAACCCTCGTGGTCAAGCGCATAAGGAGGTTGGGCCTCAGGGTGGCTCTCGAGAAGACCGAGGCCCTACTCTTCCACGGGCCTCGGCGAGGGCCACCACCTGGGGCCGATATTATGGTGGAGGGCACCCGGATCAAGGTGCGGGCCCAGATGAAATATCTGGGCCTCACCCTGGATGGGCGCTGGCGGTTTGAGCCCCATTTTGCGGGGCTCGGACCGCGAAGTGTTGGGGCGGTGGCGGTATTCCGCCGGCTGCTTCCCAACATAGGGGGTCCGAGTGCTGGGTGTCACCGACTCTATATGGGAGTCGTGCGGGCGATGGCCGCCTATGGGGCACCAGTGTGGGCTGACGCCCTCAGTGCCGACAACGTGCTTGTGTATGAGATAGAGACGTCTCTCGAGTGTGTCTCAGACTGGGGAAAACGAAATCTGGTCGAGTTCAACCCCACTAAAACGCAAGTCTGTATCTTCACCGCAAAAAAGACCCTCTTTGACGCAGTTCCTATCTTTCAGGGAGTCCCCTTAGTCGCCAAGCCTAAAATCAGTATCCTGGGTGTCGATATATCAAGCAACGTTCAGTTTGGTGGTCATTTGGAAGGCAGAGCAAAACTGGCCTCAAAAAAATTAGGTGTTCTTAACAGAGCAGCCATAGCTGAAGCCTGTCGTATTCTGTTCTTTTATGCATATAACTTATACTTCGATGTTTCACATCTGCCATGCGTCCCATGACGGCTCAATTTTTTTAAACTGTTATTATAATGTGATGTCATTTTAGGAGTACTCAGGACCATAGTTGAGCCTATCATAGGGCGAATAGAGTATCCGCTCGAGACACCAAGTCCCTATTCTATGTCTAGTATGTGAATCACACATTAAGACACGTACGTGTAAATCTTAAGAATAAGTACGGATGGGCTATAATCGGATTTCACTCCTTTCTAAAACATGCCTAGGGTTGACACTGTTTGGCGATTGGTAGTCCGGAGGTTTCATATGATTTGTCCACGGAGTAGTGGAAGAAAGACAATTTAGGGTTCACTGACTGGTGCTGGGTGTCGCCGACTCTATATAGGAGTCGTGCGGGCGATGGCCGCCTACGGGGCACCAGTGTGGGCTGATGCCCTCAGTGCCGACAACGTGCGCGCGCTGCGTAAGGCGCAGCGCACGGTGGCACTGAGGGCGATCCGGGCATACCGCACGGTGTCCTCGGCGGCGGCTTTCACGCTCGCCGGCTCCCTACCCTGGGAGCTGGAGGCGGGTGTCCTCGCCGCTGTGTATCAGTACACGGCGGCGAGAAAGCGTAGTGGTGAGCCTCCGGCTCTCAGGGAAGTTGAGTTTAAGAGGCGGGAGATCCGGGAGGTGGCGGTCGAGAGGTGGATGCAGGACCTGGCGGACGCGCGCTATGGGCGTTATACAGTGGATGACGTCCGCCCGGTCCTGCGGGAGTGGATGGGACGGGAGTGGGGCTCCCTGACGTTCCGGATGGTGCGGGTACTCACCGGGCACGGTTGCTTCGGGTGGTACCTGCACCATATCGCACGCAGGGAGCCGACCGCCGCATGTCACGAGTGCGGCGCTGATGAGGACACCGCGCAGTACACTCTGTACAAGTGTGTATCCATAAGGGATTTCCCCACGTATAAAAAAAAGGTATATACTTAAACCTTCCTCGTGAATCATTTTATCTATTGATGAAAACCGCATAAAAATCCGTTCAGTAGTTTTTGAGTTTATTACGAACAGAAAGACAGACGCGGCAGAGGACTTTGTTTTATGTTATGTAGTGATAAAAAGTATAAAGGTCAAAATTTATGTTAACTTAATTTATATAGATATTTGATATAGGCTCTACTAATCAATGTTAAAATATAAACAGAGGTCGACCGAACAATACATGTTATATAATTTTAATTTCTGTATTACCTATCGTTCAATTTTAAACAAGGCTTATTTATATTATAACGAATGACAAATGATTGAATGATAACATCATTATTCAGTATGTGAACGAGCTTTAAACATATTAAAAGCTCTTGATCTTTTAAGAAAGTCCAATCATATCGTATTAATAGAAAACTGACAGATGTCTTATTGACTCGAATTGAGCAAATATGTTCGATTAAGAAAGACTTTTCCTTTCCTCATTTCATCAATTATACTTATATGGATGCTGTCTGGATATAAAATACAATCTGTGAGAGGAAAAGACACGCAAGAACTAGGCGAATGAGTAGATATGAAACCCACGTAGACATAATAAAAGAAAATGGGTTGAAGTATATACGGGAATTATGTACTATGTATTCTCTAATATATTTTTCAGCCATACATTGACGAGATTAATGCTGAAACGTATTTTTCTTCCAGGTTAGCATTAGTGGGGTGGAAAAAAAACAATATATAATACTAACAAGGAAAATTATAATCTATATAATATATGTCAAGGTGGGCCAAAAAACCGTTTTTTATTTTTTAAACTTTATACTCTGAAAAATAGGTTGATAATGATGTTGATATAAGAAAAAATAAATCTGCCTGAAAATAATCAAACTTCAACCTTTAATAACTTTTAAACGGTGAGGCTTACAAAAAAATTGTAAGAGACCTTTTTTGTAGAAAATTCAATTCCCTATAAACATATGAGACGAGATATTTTTTTTAAATAGCGAATACCAAGATATGAATGTTTCTTTCTAATAATAACGAAAAAATAAAGAAAAACTGAGAGGTGGAAGACTTTCCTATTAAAATTAAGAGCTCATACTTGGAGAGAATTATTTTGAGGTGTATACCGACCTATGTTTCAAAATAAAAAGTTAAAAAAAGTAGTCTATTTTTTCCATCGATTCCAGGCGGAAGTGCAAAGTAGCGTCTACTATAATATGAATACAGTATTTCGGGATTTTGGTTTTCAGATGAGCTTGTAATGAAAATTGTAATAAAAAAGTAAGTAAAAATTACAGAGTACACAATTACCACTTCTGTTAGCATATGATCGGTTATTATTATATCAAAAACGCCATATTATTGAAGAAAAAACAGAATAATATTTGCACAAATAGCGTGTACTTAGAGCTTAATTGACGGGTATCTTCATGCTTACATCGTCTCAAGTTTGTAGGTATTACAGATAATATATTAAACTTGCTTAGGAGGAATATTGTTTATTTATACACAATAATGAGAAAACATGGATTCGCACAAGTAATTACAAGTAGACAGCGTCTGATAGATAATTACTCTGTAACTTATCCGTGAAGTAACGAACATAACCACATCGCCACAAGATAGAGAATTCACAGTATGGCATGAGATTATGTGCTATTAATTTTATTTATTGGTTAACAAAAAGTTTCTAAAATGTTTAGAAAATAATTTTGAATGTTACGCTAAGTGGACGATTATAACCTTAATGAAATCTATTATAAGTTTTACATGGTTATTTGCGATATGAGATCATTTAATCTGGAGTTTAAGAAATTATGGTCTGCTTTCCAGTGTCCCCTTTTAATTATATATACACTTCGTTTATTAAAATAGATAATAAATCGTTTAATTTTTTGTGTCATAGGAGGCAAACGAACAGGTGGGTCACCTGGTGTTAAGTGATCACCACCGTCCATAGACATTAACAACACCACGGGAGTCGCAAGTGCGTTGCCAATCTGTGTTTGGGGGGTTGGCGGGAAAGGGGGAACGGGGAGCGTTAGCGGCTGAGGGAAGGGGAGGTGGGCCTTCGGCGCTCTCACTGACCGAACGAAACGCAACAATGCAAGTACTGTTACTTCACGTCGATTTTCTATGAGAGGGTGGTACTACCCCGGAAGAGCCAATCCCTTCATGCTGAAACTAGTAATAGCTTCAGCGGTCCACTATTATAATAAAATATTTAGTTTTTAGTCTAATCCTTGTTTAAATGTATCTATATACATAGTAATGGTTTACTAGTAAAAGGTATTACGTTTAATATAATATGTCAATAACTACCATAATATAATTTATGAATTATATTGCAGTAGAATATTTTTGAAATTTAGTCCTTAGATTTTAAAATAAGCTAAATCTAATTTTAACCATTGCTAATAATTTACATTATTTTTAAAGATCTTCAAATTTTGCACATGTAAAATATGAAGATCATATAAAAAACACTAAAAAGCCGCCAACATTTGAACTTCTTTCTCGGTGTATGAAAAAAACTGGAAATCTTAAATAAATTAAACACGTTATATGAATGATTAAAATTGGTTTTTCTCATTTATAAATGTGACAACTCAATTAATTAATTTATTAATTAGTGTACTATATACAATATTTCGTTCCCTATTATTTCTCCATCATTAACATCGTATTAGATCTCACTAATGAACAGTACTGTTCAAAGCGGAACGGTAGTTCGTACTACAATACTACGTTCGGCTTGGTTATTACGTTTCAAATTAGTGGGAGGTATTATTTGATGAATATTGAATTAAATTCATTTCCGGTCTGTTACGGTAAACAGAAGATTCTAATAAATTTCGAACAAACACGCGGATGTTTACAAGGTAAACGTCAGTATATCAGATAAAATATATTACTTTTTGTTTATTGTATAAGTTCACGGCTATTCACAGTGATTTGGATATAAGGAGAGATTTTGTTACCTTATTGGTTTAAGAAAGAATGTATTGATCATTTTAAATCTGTAAATACATTAATATTAGATATGATAAAATCGCATATAATATCGACCGTGAAAAGGCTAAAAGACTAACGTGCAGAAACTATTAATGTCTCGTTTAGGACATTAGTCCTTCCACTATCGATATGTAGAACATTAACTGAAGTCCACAAAAAATATTATTAAAGTGAACATTTCTTTAGCTGCCTTGAGCGACGTTTGTTTAGGGAAAAACTTATGGGTTCGCGTCACCGACTACAATGGCATACTCGTAATATATTGCACTTGTGTCAAAGTAGTGACACGTAGTATCAACCTGTATACATGTATTATTCATATTTTGTATTGAGTTTCTGTATCCCATCATATATTTTATTAATTAGTAAACTGTATAAAAATGTATATAATTATTGCTCGGATTAATTTCAATTTACAAATTATAAAAATTATATAATTCAGAATATAATTGATTTAAATGTAAAAAAAACACAGTTATTCCGTTGCTTTGTGCTTTCAATTCTGTCGACAGTCCTTTCGACTTTTCTTTAATCTAAAAAGTAAATATAAAATAATAAACAGACTGTATTAAAAAGAGTGCTTAATATATGCGCACTTCAAATTTACGATATAACATAAAAAAAGTTTGAACGATAAGATTAAATACTATGAATAAATATATCACTAAATTAACATACATAAATTATGTAAAATAATACTTGTATTTCAAATAAATTGGTTATATATTTGGTACATCGGTGATCACAACTCCCAATTCAAACTAAAAATTGACAATGATTTCTCATAAAGCATCAAATGTAATACCTAAAAAAATATGTTCTCATAAAAAGTAGCACTAGGTAATATTTTAAGTGAGATCTCATGGATCATTGAATGATACTCCGACAATATTACAGTAATGAAACTTTTATTACCCATCGTAAATATGCGATACATCACCAGAATTACGAACGTGAACGAACGCGATGGGTCACAAAAAGAACGCTAATTGAATTCGCCCGAATACGTGTATATATCACCATTTCTGCTCGAATAAGTTTTGCGTAACCTATTTAGATATATCCTCCTTTATTAGAGAGTATTAGGTGCTGCCAACAGAGTCCAGTAAGTAATCTAGGATTAGAGAATTGGCACAATTCGTATTAACGCTATTGAATTGATCTAGCTTGTGTGTGCTGAGATAAAGCACTGTGTTAGTCGATAAATTGGTAAATGATAGCGGGAGCGTGCAATAATTTAATGCTACGAGAATCTTAGCGCTACGGTACTACAGCGCTACGACCGTAGTAATTGTAGTATGTTGGGCATTGTATGGCGTCTATCTATATGAAACACGTTCTTCACGTCTGCCGGTATGTTCTCCTAGTTTTTTTAAATCACGCAACGGATTTTGATACTGTTTAGAGAATGTCTTTGAGAAGATTTATACAAGCGTATTATATCTATATTAGTGGGCGCCCAGTGGTCAACATTCGACCATAGTTCATTGATTTTTTAAAGTTGAATGTAGAATGAAAAAGGGTAATTGGAACGTAAGAGTAAAATAATACATACAACATACGCATATACATATAAGCATAGCAACCTCCTCCACAACCTTTATTGAAGTCCTTTATTGACAGATGTCAAAATGTCTTTTTTATTTACATGTGTGTATATGTTGTGTAAAATTGAAGCAGTAGTGTGAGTAATGCATATTTTAATTAATTTAATATACTTCTAATGCATTTTATATAAAATAAATAGCTTTCTGCACTTGTCCTCCATATAAACTTTAATTATGCCACGTTTTTCACGCATCCGTTCGCGCATTTCTCTCAAAAAGGGGTACAAAGTTTGGGCTTCACGTATTAATATATAGATAAAATAGCTGTATTCTAATGATGCTGTAGAAGGAGTTTTCGGGCGATTACATTTGTAACTCTGGCTAAACCTTATAGGATACACTAAAATAATGTACTATATCTATACATTCTTATATAATACAAATGTAAATCTAACGTGTCTGTTCATATTAGATTTTTGTGAAAAATATTATTGCAGGTGTCTTGGAATAAGTAATAATCATTTATCATCGAATACATTTCAATCATTTTAGACATGTGTTGCGTTCACGATAAAATTATAAAACATATTCTCGAATAACATTTAGTCTTGGTTTCATTAAAATCGGTCCACTATATCAAATGTTATTGTAATTTTAATGACAACGCGACTTAGGTACGAGAGAAAAGTAAATGGATTTAACACATTCAGATAATTTTATTAGTCACAAAGTCGCGGGCACATCTAGTCTAAAATAGAAATGTTCTTGTAGTACTACTATATGTGGGAAATCACGGAACTGTGGATTTCTCACGAGATTGAAATCATCCATATGTCGTAGGCTGGCGTGGTGATTATGCCCATACTTTCTTTCGGGAAGAGGCTTATGTCCCTGCAGTGGGTGTCCTACAGGCTGATGATGCTGACTATCTAATTAATTGCCTACAGGTCGCTCTAGATGCTGTACTATTGATATATTCATTTAAAATGTGATCTATGCCAGTCGAATTGTTAATAAATTATAGGTAATATAATGTGATTAAAAAATAATTGCTTGTTTTCGATGCGATAATTGTCAATATCGTATTAATATTTGTCAAATTAACTATTTCAGTTTTTTTTACATTTAATGTAAATTACATTTCCCTTTTACTGTATAAGATTTTAACGAACATCTTAGAAGGTATCACAGATTTAAAATTATAAGCAACATAATAAAAGTTGAAGATTTTTAAATAGCTTCTATCGTTTTGATAAAATATAAAGAAAGCACCAAGTAATGGACCTCAATCGTTTAGGCACTTATGACGCTACATTAGTACATTGCATCCATTTAAAATCGACGCAAAACCCTAGTGGTTTATACATATTACTACAAGGAAATGCGACCGTAAATTACAAATCTACGTGCTGAAGTAACATGGCACGGTTCGAAATTGTGTGCTAAGTAATTCGTGAGTAATTAACAGAAATTTCTATTAAGGAGTGTTGCGTTCGTACTTAGTATATTGGTGTTATGTCAATGAGTAATAAAAAATGTATATACCAATGGTATTGTATTTATATTTGGTATTGTATTGTATTAGTATTGGTAAAATTACCATTGGTAATAATAAAAAACAATTTATTTTAAACCTCGGTTTCTTTTTAGTTTTCTTCTGGGCTGAATGAAATACTGTTGTTATAGTAAACCTTGTCCAAACATTTTTATTACCTTCCAATTTTTTTACGTGTGCTCTCAATAAAACAAGCGAAATGCTTTGAGGGCCTTTTAATCCTTTTATTACCTTCATATTTTTGTCGGCTTTATGTGCCGTAGCTAAATCGGAATGTTGAAGTATCGTTCCATTTACGAAATTGATGTTCGCCTATTCAATTCTGTTATTTTTTGGATAGTACGTATATTTTTTTAAACAGTTATTTCCAATATTTAATACATATATCTATCTATATATGTAAAAGAGCATCTAATTGACTGACTGACATATTTATGCATAGTCCAGACTATTGGACTAAGGCCGTGGAAATTTGCATGTGGGTTCGTTTTAAGTAAGTAGGTGAGCACTTAAAAGGGTTTTTGGAAATTCAACCCCTATAGTGGTAAAAAAGTGGAAGAAAATTTGTACAAAGATTCGTCATTTTTTAGCTTCATTCTATGGAGATTGATATTAAGCAATTCAGAAATATGTATTCATTATCGGCAAGTCGTTCTAAAATTGATACCCTATTAAATTTATTAGTCTTACTAATAGTAATCATACAACACAGTATTGTATAAATAATTTCATTACATAGAACAGAAAACGCGTGCAAAACTGCGGGCAATTATAAGCATATAAAATTTGTTTTAAACTCCAAAACCGTTGATGATAGCTTAGTTCATAACGTGTCGGAGACTGCGTCGAGTGACGTAGGTTCGAAATTCGAATCGTTTCAACCGAGTCGAAGCTTTCGGTGAAAGAAACGATCGTGATAAACCGATAGTATCGTGGTAGGACAATATCTAAACCCGCCTATATAGCTACCAACCTTAAAGTTGAAAATCGGTCACCAAGCACTTGCTGGCGTGTTCCGGCAGATGCACTTGAGAGCCAGTTTAGCATGATAACTGTCTTAGACTACATCCCCCCCTCCCTAACCCACTCCCCCTCCCCCAAACACAGGATGGCAACGCACTTGCGACTCTTCTGGTGTTGCGAGTGTCTATGGACGGTGGTGATCACTTGACATCGAATTGAGACTGTATTCCAACACTATAGGGTATAAAAAGTTGGCACAGTTAAGTGCTTTAAAATAAAAAAGGCTTTTACGCTAACAATTTTAAAATAACTCGTCACTGGATATCGCTACAGTATAGAAACTTCAACACAGTTCAACCGATCGCAATGAAAATTGGTACCCGTGTCAATATTTGAACACGAACTAATATTATAAATACTAACGTATGTTTGTTTATGACGCTTTCACGCTTTAACTACCCATCCGATCCATATGACATTTTGAATATACATTGCCTGGATTATATAAAAGTAAATAGGATATCTTTCATCCAGTAACGCGAACGAAAAACATAGAACCATCGATTTCTCGGAGTTTGAAATCGCCAATACGTCATGGGCTGGCGTAGTGATTATACCCATCACTTCCTTGTACAAAAAGCCTATAGCCCTGCAGTGGGTATCTTACATATGTGATGTACGCGAACAAAGCCATATAATCTTAACTCATACCTATTATAAATGCGAATCTCACTTTGTTTATTACGCTTTGACTCCTTAATTTATCAATAGATCATCATGAAATTTTGCGAACACGATAACAAGAGTACAAAAAAGGACATACAGTACCTTTCATAAGAAAAAAAATGTTCCCGAGAAAAAGGCCGTGGCGTCTCGAACACCGCCATTATTTATATACTTACCTTTGACTAAGGGAATATATCAAAAAGACGATTAAATTGTAGAATATAGTGTAATGTACAAATGTATAATCGGTCAGTCAGATGTAAACTCCGTGACTATTTGTCCGAGCAGAGCTGCACCTTATAATATCTTCGACATTGAAGTGAGCGTCCGATTAACGACATTTTACTTTTTATAGATATATGTAGGTAGTAGAACCACGCTGAAGTTATTACTGGTTTCAGCATGAATGGGCCGGCCCGTCCGGGGTAGTACCACCCTCTCGCAGAAAGCCGACGTGAAGTAACAGTGCTTGCATTGTTGCGTTTCATTCGGTCAGTGAGAGCGCCGGATAACCCATCTCCCTTCCCCTCCCCCACCCCCAAACACAGGGTGGTAACGCACATGCGACTCCTCTGGTCTTGCAAATGTCTATGGACGGTGGTAATCACTTAACACCAGGTAACCGTTTGCCTCCTATGATATAAAAAAAAGGCCGAACTCTCTAATAGGGTGGCGTTAGTGTTAATGTTCCGGTCGCGTCTCGGATGTGTTGTAGCGATACCGGAAGTAGATGTTTTATTCATTTGAATATCATTTAAGTTTATGAAAATTTAATATAGGCCATATATTTAATATCAAAATTAATCATTACAATAGTTCTGATAATAATTATTTGGATTCATCATCGGAATAAAAAGATAGTCTGCGATTTCCGAACTAGTTGATTGTAACCTAATATGTACATATACATTAATACAATATGAAGCTCATAAATAGTTCTTTGATTGCGAAGAAGTAGCCTTCAAGCCAGGTGATCGTTTTTCTGCGATCCTTAAATGGTCCAATCTACACTAACGCAAACAATGTCACGGGTAAAAGCTAGATTATTTATTACTCCACCATATTTATTAAACCGAATAACCAACACGTGCGGAGCAGTTGCCACATCCAGCTTAATATGCAAATCGGTACTTTGAAACATAAAAAAACATCTGCACAACCGAGATAACATTGTAATAGAACGGGACTGAGTAAAATTTTACCTTTGTTAAACATTAGCAACTTCCAGACGAACTTTCGGACGTTGAACTACCCTTGTTTCTACTTTTAAAAACAAAAACGCATACGAAATGTGCTCAATTTGTGTTCGGTAGAAGTAATTAGAAAGTCGTTTGCTCGATTACTCGACGTAATTTTGATCAGACTAATGTAACAAAAAGTTCTTTGTTTTATTAGATAATGATTCTTCTTTGTTTGATATTATACTGAAGTGAGTACATTTTTTAATTAAATTGATGTTCAAAGACTGGCTACAGATATCGCTGTTATTAAGAAAGCTGTATATTAATGCTTTATATATATTATCTATATCTATACATATAATAAAAATGAAGTGTCTGTATGTAATATCAAAATATTTTTTTTTCACTGATTGGGTATGAAAGTATACTACACGCTTCTGATAACAAAAATGCAATTTTTAAAATTTTTGTGGGTCTGTCTGTTTGTTCCGGGTAATCTCCGAAACGGCTATACCGATTTTGACAGGAATTTCATTGACATATAGCTGAAATTACAGCGGATTTCTTAGGCTACTCTAAACTAGACTAGGTATTAATCGTGCCTTTGTCTGCTATGCTATCTACAAAACGGTCAGACCGATTTTTACGGGACTTTTACCGACAAATAGCTAACCTTATAAAAAGTAATTTAGTTTGTTTTAATTTAGACTAGCTGTAAACCGTGGCTTCGCTTGCACTACTATGCCCAAAACAGTTAGACTCGTCTTCACGAAACTTGCACGACGGATATCGGATCTTATAAATAATCATTCAAGCAATTTTAATTTATACTAGCTTTTAACCGTGGCTACGCCCACAGTGCTATCTCCGAAACGGTTACACTGGTCTTCACAAAACTTACATTGACAGATATTTGATCTTATAAAAAGTAATTCAAGCAATTTTAGTTTATACTAGATGTTAACTGTGGCTTTGTCTGCAGTGCTATCTGCAAAACGGTTTGACCAATGTTCACGAAACTTTTACTGCCAAATAGCTGACCTAATAAAAAGTAATTCAAGCAATTTTAGTTTATATTAGCTGTTAACCGTGGCTTCGCCTGCAGTGTTATCTCCAAAACGATTCGACCAATCTTCACGAAATTTTCACTAGCAAATAGCTGACTTAATAAAAAGTAATTCAAGCAATTTTAATTTATACTAGCTGTTAACCGTGGCTTCACCCGAAGTGCAATCTCCAAAATGGTTCGACCGATCTTCACGAGACTTTCACTGGCAGATAGGTGATCTTATAAAAAGTAATTTAATTTAGAATAGCTGTTAACCGTGGCTTTGCCCGCTGTGTTATCATCAAAACAGTTAGACCGATTTTCACGGGACTTTCACTGGTAGATTGCGAACCTTATAAAAAGTAATTGAAGTTATTCTATTTTAGACTAGCTATCACCCGCGACTTTGTCTGTATGAAATTTAGCAAGATTTCAACTCATTCTTTATTTTTAATAAGATAAATAATTATCAGCTTATTGTTTACAACTCGACATTATAATTATTAATTACTTTAATGATATAGAGGTCTTCCTAATAAGATCTTAGATTATAAACGTATTACGTAAAGAGTTCCTTAATACAATTTGTTGCGGAACAGACAAGCGTTTATGTTTTGTATAGTCACAAAATATTTTTAAAGTTATTGTTTCATTAGTTCCTTATACAGATTAGTGAGTATTGAGGTAGTTATATGGTGGGTTAAGGTTCCAAATATGTTGCTGATGACAAACCTTATTGGCACGCTGTTAGTATTTATATATCGAATGTACACGTTACATGTAACTTTTAGTGGCGTGCACGTCGTACTTACAATTGTCTTTAAAGAACATTTCTATAATTGTACATAATCTTACAATTTTATAATTCTATAAGACGATTAAAAAAAAAGCGTGCGGAGCTGCGGGTACAGCTAGTTTAAAATAAAATACATTACCAAGTTTGTTGGTTATTCCGTATAATACAACGTGTGTACTGTAATAATTTGATATTAGTTCTGTGGAATATTTATGAGTACCGTGGCGTCGGAATTGTTTTTGTTTAATTGTTTTTATAGACTTTACTGGAATACATTACGTATGGTTCTTGCCAAACTTTTTGGCCGCTATCAATATTATTATTTTTTACTTGTAAGTGCGTAAGTATCTCGTCACGTTACGCTGGAAGGAAAGTAATTTGCGATTGAGCTAAATATGTCCATTATAATTTACTACGATAAAAATCAGTGAAGTAAATACCATTGTATGTTTAACACTTTTGCCGGTTAAAGAGTTTGAAAAGCACGCAGGACTCCTGAGTGCGGAAATAGTAATAGTCATTAGAGTCGACTGACAACGAACGACCTTTCTGTGAAACGGCTAATTGCATTGCTCCACGATTGCGGTGGTATAATTATACCACCCTTGAGACTTGCACGTAGTTAATAAGCTTTAACAGCCTTTGGAGGAGCGGTGAGATGAAGAGTTATGTAATTTTAGACAACGCTACGTTTTATTTCAATTACCGTCTATAATTTTTCATAATACAATTGTTTATTATTGTTTTTTTTATATCATAGAAGCCAAACGAGCAGGTGAGTCACCTGATGTTAAGCGATCATCATCGTCCATTGACACTTGCAACACCAGGAGAGTCGCAAGTGCGTTACCAGCCTGTTTTGGGGGTGGGAGTAGTAGGGTAGGGGGAGGGAGAGGGTTGTGTTTATCCGGCGCTTGCTTGCTGAACAAAACGCAACAATGCAAGCACTGTTACTTTACGTAGGTGTTTCTGTGGGCCGAGTGGTACTACCCCGGGTAAGCCAACCCATACATGCTGAAACCAGTAATAACGTCAGCGTGGCTCTACTACCTACTATTATGATCATATATTATATATATGATTAACAATTTCCAGAATCCTAACTTATATATATATATTTATATTATAGGAGGCAAACGATTAGGCGAGTCATTCGATGTTAAGTGATCACCGCCTTCCATAGACATTAGCAACACCAGGGGAGTCGCAAGTGCGTTGCCAGCCTGTGTTTGGGGGGAA
>MU160832.1:52035-64229 GCA_015888305.1 Antheraea pernyi | reverse complement strand
AAATAAAGTATAATCGGGTGAGCCAACTATAGAGGCCCGGCGGGCCGCAGGTTGGTTTTAGCCCAACAAGACGGGGCCCGGCGGCGGTGATTTTGCTGCTGGGCCAACCGCTGGGGCGGCACGATGAAGTCTGTAGAGATCTCGTGCCGCCCCAACTATAGCGGAAGACGTACACCGTGGGGTTTTAGTCTGTGCGAGTCGGACATAACCCACCCTCTCCCCCGGGAGGGTGGCGTATCCATAAGGGATTTCCCCACGTTAAAAAAAAAGAGGGTGACGTTAAGATAAGCTCATGGAAGCTACCATAAAATAAAATTTATCAATTTGCACAATTATTAATAAGGTTTAAATAAGACTAGGTTGGATATGCAGCAATTAAATAAGATTTACAGTGTAAGACAGTTGTTGAATAGAGACTATCGAAAAATAAATACGCCACATGAAAATCACTAATATTTTAAACTAATTCCATTAAAATAAATAAATGCGATGAAAGAGGATTCATAACATTCAGAACATAAAGAAACAATGTAGATTAGTCAGTTAAATTCGATCTATGAAATAGCAAAGAAAGGGTTAAAGTATAAAAATGTTCTGATACTTCCCAAAGATTTATGTGTGAAAAACATCCCATGTAATTTTATATTATTTCAAGTTGGTCTTAGTTTCTTACAGCACTGTAAAGAGGTTTGACCACAAATGACTTGTCGTGCAAGCGTGGATAATTAATTGTTAGGAGTCATAATATATAAATTTGTCAAATGCTGAGAAGACTAAATTAACTGGAACTTCGGCTGACTCTGACAGAATTTTCATCCAATTACGGTATTCGCCAAACCCGGAATACAATTTATATACAATCAATAATTACAATCTACCACTGAATGCACTACGTAATTGGACCAAGTTGCATAATGCTCACATTCCGACCGCTCTCATTGCAAATGAGCTCCGAGGTGCCCGTGAAGGAAAGGGGTGGCATGAACTTAGAAATTGTAACTAGACTGGAAACCTAATTTAGCCAAGCATTCATTCTAAAGTGGAACCTTGGGTACCTACAGCGGTAATATCTATTTCTAGATTGTTATTATATTATTATCGCTTGTGTCTAGATTTATTTTTTTGAGATGTAGAATTATTTTTTAAATAAGAGCCATTTTTAATAATAATAATTCTTTATTGCACTCCTTAAAAATATACATAAATTAAACAGCAATTTTCAGTATACGTGTACGTTTAGGCGGTCTTATCGCTTAGAACGATCTCTTAGAGGCAAACCTTAGGAGACATTGAATTTTCAAAATACTCGGTGGTAATAGAAAATACACACAAAACCCAAATAATACAGATAAACATAAAAATATAAATAGCGCAGTCGCGTTTTTATTTAAAAAACATACAATAAAAAGCCTATTAATTTCAAAGACTAACTTTTTTGTTACTTTTACTTTTGACGTGATAATGTCTTATAAATCGATGAATGCCGACGGTACGCACGATATTGCATGACTCATTGTCACGTTCCGGCTGAGCAGAGCGTGCAAGCGAGAACGCGGAACAAGCGATAAAGAGGTGCGATTGGCCTAAGCGTTCGGCTTGTGTCGCACGTAAAGAAAGAAAGAAAGAAAATATGTTTATTGCAGCAAACACACGGATAACACAATAGTAGAAAAAATAGAGTTACAAAGATATATATAACATAACAAGAAAAAAAAAGAATATACGTTAAAACATATTAAAATTATACCACGGTTTAACTGCAAAGGCGCACAATTCAACATGTGCTGGTTGCCACCTTTACAAATGGCCCCAGCGCTGAACTTCCATTGTGGGCAATAGTTTAAAGTATTCTCTTACATATAAATGGCAATATAACAAGCATACCATAATCTTGAAGAACTTCCTTTTTAACCGGAACGGTGGTGCCGCTCAAGCAGTTACTATAAATAGCCTACCAAAGCTAAAGCCTACAGAAAAGTCGTAAGGCTAAAAGATCCCATCAGACTTCGTAACTATATAATAATAATCATAAATACAGTGATACAACAAAATTATCCCAAGGAGGGTTGATGTCAGGCAGGCGGCCGATCGTAAAAATTAAGCCAAATCATATACCACAACATGACAAACATGTTGTACCGACCCTACTAATGTGGGATAAGGGTAAGAAGAAGAAGAAGAAGATATTACGTTTTTAATCAATTAAGATTCAAGTAGATATTTGCCTATTACATGTATTAAGAATGTGGCAGTACAATGTAGTCTGGTGAAACTGTTAAGACCTTGCTAAGTCAATAGCTCATAATTTTGTTGATACGTAATGTATTAAATTCAGCAGGTTTTTGTTGTTTGTAACAATGTTAACGTTATTTCTATTATTTTCATATAATTGTTATTATTGAGTGAAGGGAACTTCATTTGATAAGTTTAATTGATAATGCCGGATCTCAGCGTAGTTTAGGTGTTTAAAGCTGTAACTACTTCATTAGTAATATTATAAATGCGAATGGGAATTTATTCGTTTGTTACCATTTCACGACTTAACTCATCATTGTCATCATTACCCTTATCCCACCTAAGTAGGGTCTGCACAACATGTTTTCTTTTTCCACTCTCTCCTGTCAAATTATTTCGACTTCTTTCGGGGTACGAAGCAAACTGCAGGAAGTTAGACAAGTGACAGTTAGACTGAAAACGATTAAAAGAAGACTTAAGAAGGCCAGTATAGGAGCGGGCTTGTCAGCTGGATGCTTTTTGCTGCTCACAACAGTTCATTGTATACCTTGGTCCAACTCTGCTTCTTCGCACTGAAATTGGGATGGTGACGTTTGGAATGATGAGGAAAAGTACTCTTTACTGATGAGACCAGATTATGTCAAACTCAGGTGATGAGAGTGTTAGAGTATGTAGATGACTCGGAAAAAGATACGCTCATAGAGTTGATAGAGGGTACATAACGATATGGAGCGGTATTAGCATTGCACGTACGGAGCTACACATCGTAGTAAACGGATCCCTGACTACGGCAAGATGTGTAACGGACATTTTAGAGCAGATTGCGATGCCTTTTGGCCCAATTGTGGAGGATAATTTTCATTTAATGCATGATAATGTTCATCCTCACACTGCTGCAGTAGTATTGGAGTGTTTAGGATAAACTGGGAGAACAAATTAAATAAAGAAATCCGGCACTAACTAACCTGAAGGACCTGAGAACTGCATTGGTTGAAGAGTGAACCTAATGCCACGAAATTTCGTTGACTATTTTATAGAAAGTATAAGTACACGGATACAGGTAGTTTTTACAGTGAGGGAAAGCAATACCAAATACTGAATTTCTCACCCATCATGAAAAAAAAGCAGTCGAATTGAATATCGTTCTATACATATAGAACGATTCAATTTTCATTATGTTAAGTCAAAATTCCTTAGAATATTTTTGTTGTCGTTTAGTCTAATTGTTTTGTGTTCAAAAATCTATTGATTCTATTCAATGAAATTTGATAGCTTACTACATTCTACAAATAAATCTGTTTTCATATTAATTTGTTCATTTCTATTTCGTTCCTCTAAATATGTGCGTAAGTGTAATTCGCGTGTAAAAAAATCTACCAAAATAGGTTCAAATTTTTTTTAAAACTATTTCCGAGAATATTATTGGTATATTTTTTATATGTTCGAAATATAGTGTATAAAATTTTTAACCCTTGATTTTGTTGTTTTTCATATTATATTTACTTTGTTAATACTTTACTAATAGTGCAACATAGTTATAAATTTATTAACCTGGTATGATAATTATATACAATAGAATGAGATGTATGGCTAATTATAACATAATTACACGTGTTTCTTTGTATGATAAATCATTCCGTTGCTGATGCTGCCTTTATAAGTGTTTTTATTTAGTTATTTGCAGTTTTTCCAGTCAAGTACCTACTGCTTTGTCTGTGTTGCATTATTTATTATGTAAACGTGCTTGAGTTACTTAAAGCTGGATAAAAATTAATAAAAGAAACTAGAGAGAACTTTTATATAAAGATGTGTATGTAGTAGGTGACTATACCCGACTAGGTCACTACCACCAAACATAGTATAAAATGAAGTCACTTCCGCTATCTGTTCGGATAGATCTTTTAAACTATTCAACGGATTTTAATAAAGTTTTTAGCAATAGATAGAGTAATTCAAGATGAAGGTATATATATAATACATATAATAGTACAGAAAAACCGAAAAATTCAAAGATTTGTAATGTGAGAGTGAGAGTGCCGGAGGCCCACCGTCTTCCCTACCCTCTTCTCCCCCCCTTCCTCCCTTTTCCCCAAACACAGGCTGGCAACGCACTTTTGATTTCCCTGGTGGTGTTAATGTCTATGGACGGTGGTGATAACTTAACGTCAGGTGACCCACATATACGTTTGCCTGATATGACTTAAAAAAAAAACAAAAAAAAATATATCCCTAAGACATCCTGTAGTATAGACTAATCATAATATTATTAATTACTCCACACTGCCCCATATTAGTATCTACATTGCTCCCCTGCAAAGCTGGGGCGGGTCGCTAGTAAGATTATAAAGCTGCTATAGTGGACTCTTGGTTTTTTTCTCGTATCAGAATCAGTACATATTGAGCTACTAAGACATATGCAGGTCGCCATGATAGTGACGGTCGACGATTACACTAGGTTTTGCTCATGACTTCGCACGCGTTAATGAATATTTGATACTAGCCGGCACGGGCTGACGTTGGCCCGCCCTGATAATAAAGAAAACCCTTGAAGTTAGATATATGCTGTCGCTGACTTTTTTGTGGGCATTATCAAGCTCTACAACTGTTTTCTATAACTCAATCATATATTTCTCATTGTCAGGGCTGAAAGAATTTTCAAAATCGGTTTAATAGATCCAGAGATTGCCCCCTACAACGTCATAAACTTTACCTCTTTATAATATTAGTATAGATTTCCGAGATAGAGCACAAAGAATATGAAGCATTTACCCCTACCTATATCATAAAGTTAGGTTAATAGTGCAATTAAATACATAATACAATTTATAATGTTAATATTTACTAATATAAAATTAATTCATTTATTAAGAGGCCTTCCTACAACTTAGTTATATACGTTAATATTATTCATATATAGACATCTGTATGATTATATTTTAGAACAGTACATTTCCTATCTGGATGAAAAGTACTCTATGTCCATTTTGTGTACCCCTCATTGGATTGTATTTATCATCAGATCCAATGGCATCGCTTTGTTGTGGTAAATATAAGAAAATAATAATTAAAACAGATTACTAGGAAATAAATGCCTTCTTCCCGAAGGGCAGTCGTGAATTAAACCTTCATACTAGCGATGATAATTACTCTGAATTGAATGGAAATTCTTGTCATTGAATATTTCTCATTTAAAGTTTTTTATGACTTGTTATTTATAACCTTCGATTACCTACGTGAACACGTGTTTGATGCTTTATAGATAATAATAATTCGTAAGATAAGTGCAATAATATCATCACTTTATTAATTTTAATTACTCATTCATAAAAAAGTAAGGAATCAAAATCTTTTACCTTACTTAGTGCCTTAAGTATAAGAATTACTAGCAGTTGACTATATAATTTATTAATAAAAACACTTATTATGCTTATAATTGCATTAAATATTTACATAAGAACACCGTCTAATGGACCAAGAGTCATGGTTCATGAACAACGTTTTTACAATTTAAAATTTTATTTATCATTCTAGAACGATACTTTTTGCACATTGTTCAGATATCACCTCTACACCTACGTTTTCGAAAACTATTCAATTTTTTCTCGCTATTAGTTTTTCTCGCGACTTCACTTGTGTTGCTGTAGATTTAATGTATCCCTGAAAAAAAATTTTTTATGAAAGGTACCCTATGTATTGTTCTGTGTTCCTTACAACTTGTATGCAAAATTTCATTTTAATCGGGTGCATAGTTGAGGCGTAAATTAACAAACTCATTTGTACTTAACTATCAGTTAGTAGTAGTATTTTTTTTTTAATTTGTTGGTATAAGACATCTTCTTCTTATTCTATATCTACCTATATACACTATACATATAGTAAGAATGTACATCTAACGTAACTGTACTTATTCGATTTTAATTAAAAAAAATTGTTGTAGGTCTACGAATAAGTAATAAAATATATTTCTATCATCTTCAGAAAAGTCTGTCTGATCTTTTTTTTTTTACTGTAGCTCGGCAAAATGACTGTACTGTGCCTGATGGTAACACAGTGATGGTAATACAGTACAATCCAAAAACAATGGCGACCACCGAGAGACATACTATCCATCGCCGGTCGCCACTGTCATGCCGGCCTGCGTAAGTATCTCTTCACGTTACGCTTGAAGGACCCCATGTCATAGGAAGGAGGAAACACACTGGCCGGGAGATTGTTACACAGCTTCACGGTACGGCAAAGATAAGACGTTGCGAACTTTTTAGTTCGTGCCCAGATAGGATTTTTAAAGTAAAACTGACTGTCTGCTTGTATGAACACGTATCACTGCTAAAGTACTAGGTTCACAATAAATTCACAATTATAAAGCATATCTTCGAAAGTAACTTAGTTTTTGTTTCATTAAAATCGGTCCACTCTATCAAAAGTTATTGTAATTGAAATGATAGCTCGAGTTAAGTACGAGAGAACAATAGTAATCTATACTAACATTATAAAGCTGGAGGGTTTGTTTGTTTAGTTGAA
The DNA here is from genome assembly GCA_015888305.1 of Antheraea pernyi. Taxonomy (NCBI): domain Eukaryota; kingdom Metazoa; phylum Arthropoda; class Insecta; order Lepidoptera; family Saturniidae; genus Antheraea; species Antheraea pernyi. The sequence goes on along the minus strand of MU160832.1, from coordinate 57,473 downwards.
CGCGCTAATCTCAGAAACTACTGGGCTGATTATATATAACTTCACTAATAAGGGGGGAGAGGAGAGGGGGGGAGAGGAAGTGGGCTTCCGGCGCTATTACTGACCGAACGAAACGCAACAATGCAAGCACTGTAAACTTCACGTCGGTTTTTTGTGAGAGGGTGGTACTACCCCGGACGAGCCGACTCGTGAAGCTGAAACCAGTAATAACTTCAGTGTGGCTCAACCACCTACAAAGTTAACTAGCTAGTTCCAGTTCCATCGAATTTTCTCTATATATTATTTTCTTAGTAAATATATTTGTTAAGCGGTGTACATACTGAAACATATAAAAATATACAATTTAGCTTACGTGTAATTTTATTCTCCTCGAAATTAAGACTAGATTTATTGAGCGTCAATTTGTTTTAATTTGAATATTTTTAAGTTAAGTTTAGTTTAGTCTAAGTTTTACTTTACATTCGTTATCCTTTAAACTTAATCTCGAATTTATTTTTATGTTATAGTTTTAAATGTTTTAACTTTTGTTTAACGCGAAGTTGGTGAATAAATTAGTTCGAGTTATTAAAATGAGCAAGCTATAGTTTCTTTGCTATTATATACTGTTCATCACAGTCACCTGAGTAATAATATTTATATAGTTTGAATGGATGTAACAATTACTGTAACTTAGTATACTAAATATTGACACCGACAAATGAACTGAACGTACATGCAATGAACTGAAAAAGTGGACGTTATTTTGTTAATATTTTTTAAAGATCTCGTTACTGTTCTCGATCTCATTCATTCAATGACATTTTTATAAGGAAAATTTTAACTCAAAATTATCATTTTTTCATATGGTTCTTCAAAGATTTCTTTCTTACAACAACAAACACAAGCAAAAAAGAATTTTCCAAATAGACACCTATAATCATTCTGAGATGATGCGCTTAAATACATTTGGCAATTGTTCTTTTAATTTATATAGATTGAAATGCTCGCCTAACACCTAGATCACATATCTATTGCCACGTTAATTATAAATCCCATTAAATTCGATCTAATATATTTATTGAAGCAATGCTTTTGTAATTTTAATCCTAGGTAAGATGAGTGGTATTCAAAGTCGTTGGGGTAAAAATTATTGGTCTACAATTTAGTATAATACAACAACAGAAACACAAGAAGTATAAAATGCAATTAATATGTTACTGCCGAAGTACAGAAATTAGTTAATCTGTAGGCTAGTTAGGTAATGTGTACAGTAACGGTTTTCGAGCTTAAAAAGTAACATATCTAGTTCTATATACCAGGTGACTGTTTAGACACTCGCAGTATTCTAGTATATGACACTTCATGGTCACATTTAACATATGAAACGAGTTTTTGGCGGGATCTTGGAATGCCATGTAGTGGTCTTTATATTTTATCTATAATATTGTGTTATTTGGCTCTATATTGTGTAATGTTGATGGTGCTTTACGTAATATAGTTTGGTTATTGTGCACTTACCACAAAAACTCCCAGGAAAGTTCTAACAAGGCGGCTACCATCTTATTCGTTTATTGAAATTATATCAAGAAACTTGTAATATCGATACTCACTTGACAATGGCAGTAATAGTTTGCTAGAAGACGGGTTGCCAAAAATAAAATGGAAGAAGAAATTGTTATAGATTGGTTGTCAAAATAAAGATAAAAAAAGCATATTAAACAATAATGTTAAAACAAATATTAATAAACAACCAAGAAAACTTAAGTTAAAGTTTGTTCTAAGACTTTCAAAAGTATAGCTACAAACGTGTAAATAAAATAATAAACCAAGCGCAATGGTGACCAGTATCAAAAGTTACAATGGGTGACCCCGAGTTAAAACTTTCGATAGTAAAACGGGCAATAAATCCTTTTGTTTTGTTCTTGACATTCCCATGTTCCCTTTCAAGTTAAAGTGAAATCACCCGACGATCAATGACACTGTGCTTTAACATAGAAGACGCGTAGAGGATTCTGTAATTTTTTTGTATTTTCCTACATAATTATATTAAACACCTATTTTTTAATTGATTTAGAGCGAGAATCGAGTACTGAGTCTTCTCCAGGAATATTGTTACTGTCTAAACAGTCACCTGCTATACATACATACATATGAGCATAGAACAATTAGTCAGAAAATTGGTTGGTCTGATTGAGTTTATTGATTGTGTACTTATTCGCTTTGTGACAACATTGTTTATTTTAACTTAGTCGTCACCGTCCGACTGTCCCTAAGTGTACGACCAGAGTGGACGCTACAATCGAGCGTCGAGCGTAGCGTCGCGTCCGGCGTTCGTTTCAAATGTATGTGATACGATATAATACGCGAGTGTCCTGAGTGGCGCGTGAGCGTCGCTCTTGGACGCTGGACGCACTGCCGAACGCAGATGCACTCAGGCCGTACACTAATACACATTTATCTTATAACTAGCGGGTCCGGCGGACGTTGTCCCGCCCTGATACTGAAAAAACTTGACAAATTATATACCTAACCGTTCCTTATGAATCACGTTATTTACTTACTGATGAAAAGGTTTTTTGGTTTATCGAGAACAGACAGCCAGACAGACGCAACAGAGGACTTTGTTTTATACTATACTATACTACTATATATCTTCTAATAAAATATTCATGAATAATTTTTCAAATACTCTAACAAAAACGCAATTATTTATTATGTCCGTGTTTGTTTCTGGCAATTTAGAAACTCGCTTCCGAATTTATGCAATTTAAATGACTTGTGATATATATATACCTTCCTCCTTACATACAAATTTAACCTTGTCAAAGAAGTGTGTTGCAAAATGAATATAATATCCGTGTTATTTAATTCGTACCTTTTTACAACGACGCATTTTATTTATGAGTACAAATAGTCATATATATAACTGTTTATAATATTATATTCAATGCCTATTTCACAAAATCCTGATTGACCAAAATACATATTTATACACATCGTCCTCTCAGCATATTTATCTACATAATATGCACAAGGTTGTGTTCAGTCGTCATTTAAATTATGTCCCGTTAGTAGGCTTAGAGATATGTCATAAGTTATAGACTTTAGTTAGGACTTTGTTTGTTTTTTTTTCGAACTGTCTACTCCATAGACCTAGTAAAGTCTTAACAGCTTCACCGGACTACTAAGGCGAGCGCTTAAGGCACTCAGCCGATTTTATTTTGACAACTAACTCAAGGGTGCGCGGCAAACCTCGGCTTGGACTGTTGCCTGATACATGCAATTAACCTTGTCAAAGAAGTGTGTTGCAAAATGACTATAATATCCGTGTTATTTAATTCGTACCTTTTTACAACGACGCATTTTATTTATGAGTACAAATAGTCATATATATAACTGTTTATAATATTATATTCAATGCCTATTTCACAAAATCCTGATTGACCAAAATACATATTTATACACATCGTCCTCTCAGCATATTTATCTACATAATATGCACAAGGTTGTGTTCAGTCGTCTTTTAAATTATGTCCCGTTAGTAGGCTTAGAGATATGTCATAAGTTATAGAAGTTAGTTTGGACTTTGTTTGTATTCAAATACAGAATTATTAGTTGATTCTCACTAATTTCATTGGGCATTAAAAGAAGTGGGAAATGGTTTTTTTATGTCATAGGATGCAAACGAACAGGTGGGTCACCTGATGTTAAGTTATCACCACCGTCCATAGACACTAACAACACCTGGAAAGTCGCAAGTGCGTTGCCATCCTTTAGAGGGAAGAGGAGGGAGAGGGAGAGAAGAGGGTCAATCGAATCCAAAAATAATGTCGCATCGAATGGTCATAACCTTATGCAAATATGTTCAGTAGTTTTGATGTCATTGGGTCTCAAATATATCGTATATTGATTATATTATAATCCATCGGAAATATTTAAGGTTATTATCTATTCCCTTTTGATATTATCGTTCACTAGATGACGTACCGGTTCATTAACTATTACACTTTTTTTTTCGAACTGACTACGCTATTGGCCTAACAAGGCCTTAACAGTTTCATCCGACTACCAAGGCGAGCGCTTAAGGCACTCAGCCGATTTTATTTTGATAACTAGCTCAAGGGTGCGCGGCTAGGCCAAAGTCTTCAAATCATTATACTCATCCTCATAAAGGGCTTAAGAATATGTGAAAAGTATACGGGCAATTGAGAAGAAAGGAATGGAAGTTAGTTGGATGTTTACTCAACCTAAAACGCGAACGGACGATGATGAAACATTGTAAAGAATATTCTAATAGAAGATTATAATACAACATGTTAACAGTTTTGCATATAGGTAAACATTAACATGTGTATTATGGTAATGTAACTGTCATCAGGCTCATTAGATATATGTAAAGGTTATGTAGGGATTTTGAGTCAAAGTATTCATTAGTTTATAATAAAATGATTTAGGTATGGGGTGTAACCCCTTACATTACAGTCTGACTGGGTTGCAACCACCATGTATATGGCGAAAAAGCCCGACATAGTGATTCGCTTCTGCGGGTCGCGTTTCGGGATCATCCTGTGCATATTCAGCTACTCGCAGGCCGGCATGACTGCGGCGATCGGCGATGGATAGTGTGTCACTCGGTGGTCGCCATTATTTTTAGACTGTACTGTGCTTATCATCAGGCATAGCGCAGTCACTTTGCCGTGCTACAAAAAAAAAATGTATTTCGGTATAAAATGAGGTCCTTAAGGGTTCTTCGAGGAAAAAGTGTCTTTAGAGCACCTCTTGAAATCAACGAATATATTACCATATTACCGATTTGCCGAACTGTAAATTTAAGCGCCATGTCAAGCGGGTTTTACTGTCAAAAAGCTATTATAGAGTGGATCAATACGTGAACGATGGTGATGTCTGGAATTGACTCTTGTCTGCGCATCCACTAAAAACGGTATTGTAATGTATAATGTAATCGACATATATATATGTATATATACGATATATATCGTATATATATATATATATGTATATGCTAAAAAGATGTACCCGATCGAATTTCTTGCCAATTCTTCTCGATGACTGGGTTCTTTTCCGAACCGATGGTAATTTTGACGTTTATAAGCCCGGGGTAGTACCACCTTCTCACAGAAAACCGATATAAGTAATAGTGCTTCCATTGTTGCGTTTCGTTGGGTCAGTGAGAGCGTCCGTCGGAGTCACCCCTGCCACCCCCCCAACACTAGCTGGCAACGCACTTGCGACTCCCCTGGTGTTGCTAGTGTCTATGGACACTGATTACTTTACATCTGGTGAAACGACAGTTCGTTTGTCCCCTATGATATAAAAAAAAAAGTTCGTTACGTAAGAATATTACCAATTTGAAAAACGTTTGTGTTTTGATACATCGTATGAGAACCCTAATGGACTTGTTGTTATTAACTATTTGTATAAATAAAAATGGAATGCCG
>MU160832.1:0-52002 GCA_015888305.1 Antheraea pernyi | reverse complement strand
GTATAAATAAAAATGGAATGCCGAATGTATGTAAGCGCATTATTTTAGAACAGCTGACTTTATGTGGCTTTTTTTGTTTAAATGTCAGGGCTAAGTTTCTATCAAATACATTCAATTTGATTCATTCAATTTTTCAATTTGATAATATAATATTTCATATCGTACGATAAATAGAGTATTTGGTTAGAAAATCTCCACATACAAAGTGAGTGAGTGAGACAGAATATAGTATAGGTAGGTTTTCAAAAAATTTGACAGTAATGACAGATTGGTGTTTAGTTGCCATTTTACTGCATTATGTGGTCGAGAAAAAAAAAAAAAAAAAAAGAATGTGTATGTAAGCGCATTAATTTAGAACAACTGATTTTTATTTTTTTTTGTAATGTTTAAATGTCAGGGTTAAGTTTGTTACAATATTAATACAATATTTGATAATATAATATTTCATATCGTACGATAGACAGAGTATTTGGTTAGAAAATCTGCATATACTTACAAGGTGAGTGAGTGAGACAGAATATAGTATAGGTAGGTTTTCAAAAAAATTTACAGTAATGACAGATTGGCGTTTACTTGCCATTCTACTGCATTATATGGTCGTACTGTAAAGGGAAGATTTGGTGTACTTTTCTTCGTTGGTTTTATTACTATGTGTTTTAAGGGATGTCAGCATACTCGATCTTCATTTATTTTGTCACTCGCATAACCATCGATGTTAGAAACATAAATATTCATAGATAAAAAAGATGATATAAACACGTTAAAAGGAACATAATAAAGTCCCTCTAAATAAAAAAAAAGTATTTAGGCGGGTAGTTAGTTTTATAAATTTTGAGAAACTTAACTGTCTTCCTTTTAAGTTATTTATATAATCTTATTAATATATAGATTGTTATATATCACTTAACCCACTACCATGTATCTAAGTTATAGTTTATACTTAGACATTAAAATTTTAATAAGTGTACGTACATACTTATATATCAAATAGCTATTTTTTTCTTATTATCCAACATTTAAAATAATTATTATAATAGTCGAAGACCTTCAGTACCTAAATAGTACATCGTTCTTCGGATGCTTAGATTATATTAGGTATTACATTGCATCTTATAATTAGTTGTAGGTATACTTAGTGTAATTGCATTAATCATTACTACAGAAGATATTTATGGTAATCTATATATTTCCATTCTACAAAGAATCTCGTGGAAAATATTTTCCGCGTATGTATGTTTTTATCGATATTCATATACAGTCACTCTAAAACTAACTTCTGCCCGTGAGTTCGTCCGCGTGGAATGGTTACTTTGGGCTAACGCTAACTTCAACTCGCGACTTCGTTTACGTAGAAGGTGAATATATTTTTAAATGATACGTACGTTAACCCTGATTTTGAAACATTTTTCATTGGTGCTCCGCTCCTATTGGACCAGTAGTTCCTGAGATTAACGCGTTCAAGCTAACTCTTCAGCTTTATAATTAGTATAGAAATAACAAAAATGATTCATTTGTAAAATTAAAATCAATTAATATCAGCAAAAATTCGTTGTGCTGCTGTGGATCAGAATCTAGTAGACGCGACCGTAATTCTGATTGTCATATAAGTTATGGCAGTTAAAACAGAAAAAAAAACGTGATACATTGTAACACTACTAAATGTTAGAATTCGAGTACAGCCTAATCATCATATCAAACCTTTTCCAACTAAAATGCAAACAGAAAAAAAAACGTCAAGTGGAATTTGAAATAAACATCTCACACACAAAGAAATGTAATCTCGAACTTATGTGTTGAAATTTGTTTGTATTTATTTTTGGCCGCATCCTTTTTTACAGTGCCATTAAAACTCTGAATGCAGATTTAAAAATAAAACAGGTATCCAGACTTAATAATAAAAGTATTGCGTATAAATTATGAACCTTCGTTAAGGTGAAAATATTTTTTCCGAGCCGTGGGATATACTTGCCTTATCTGGATTAAGAGTGTAGTGTCCTTTATTTAATTTTACTTTATTAATGGTATTGTGATATCCGTATAAAATTTATATTGAAATAGGTTGAGAAGTTTTTTTAAGTTTCAAAATGATATGAAATTTAGGAATTCCTTATATAGATAAAAAAAATGGCAATAACATAACAATAACATAACATAACATAACATAACAATAAAATAACATAAACATAAATAGTATATACGTCAAACATGACCGTTTGTTGCACGATAGGAAACGGGATCTTGAACTTTTGAAGGTTTGATAAACACGCCGGTCGAGCACTTCCTATGTCAACTGAAGATTCGTTGGTTTGAAGACTGATTTCGCAACTGAGATAACGAGTCCTCGAGCTGCGCAATTACTATATAATACTCATTAAAAGTGTCGTAACTACCAGCCGCTTGCGCTCGACACAGCATCGCAGAACATTCTAGATGGAGGTCAATTTATAATGGTCTAGAAATATGATTCATTTTGTCGAGCGACATGATATTGCTGTTTGATTGCCGTTACGGGTATTTCCTTTAATTATAGGCCATTACAAGCGGAAGACACAAATGCAGTTCTACCACGCAAACAATCAGAGTTCCATTCGAGGCCGTGTCCTTCTTTCATTGAAATGCCACCTTAAGTGTTTTGTTCAACGGATATTATTACAGACACTCACATTCTAGTTAACTATGATTTATATACTAAATTGACTTTTGTGAGATTGTTTCGAGATAATATATACTCAAAAATATGTAACTTGAAATCTTAAAACCTTTTAAATAACGATAAAAGTAAAGTAAATCAGATTTTTTTTTTTCAATTAGATTATATATGTACAAGAAACCGGTCGCTTCTTTAACTTGAATTACAATATACTCATAAATTATTATAAGAATAAAAAATTACACGTTGGAATACCTATATGGATTGGAATACCTAATCTTTTAAATGAAAACGTTTTAGAAGTGTATTTTCGCCTGAGTGCATTTCGCACTCGCGCCCAAACCCGTTGAAGCTGTGGGAACTCGTCTGGCCAACGACATTAGACGGTACGAAAAAAAAAATGGTTATTTAATACCAGAGCTTACCTACAAGTATATAAATGTTACAAATCTTACTTCTTTATATAGATATATACGTTATAAAATGAAACGGTGCACGAAACAGGAATTTAAGACGACGCGGTGAAGTTGAGTTGAAAGAGTAATATAAAAAATTTAATAACAATAGCAAGTGGACTTTGTATCGTCATCTTCTTCTTACCCTTATCCCACATAAGTAGGGTCGGTACAACATGTTTGTCATGTCGTGGTGTATGATTTGGCTTAATTTTAACCCTTCTTGGGATTATTTTGTTGTAGTACTGTATTTATGATTATTATTATATAGTTACGAAGCCTGATAGGATCCTTTAGCTTTACAATTTTTCTGTTGGCTTTAGCTTTGGTAGGTTATTTATGGTTTTTGCATGAGCGGTACTACCGTTACGGCCAAAAACGGATTTCCTCAAGATATATGGTTTGCTTGCTATATTCTCATTTCTATGTAACAGAAAATTAGCCAACTTTAGACTATTCCCGAGGACTGCATTTTCGGTTTGTTTTTTCAGGATTCGTGGTTTCAGAGTTTTCTCAGTACTGGATCTTGTATTATATCTTGTGAGGTATCATTTTTACTAGCAAAAATATATTAAATGGAACATTAACAATAAATTGAGCATTTAGCCAGAGTAATCCATAGTCAGTCATACAGTTCAATACATATTGAAAATTATAGAGTGAAAATTAAAGGAAAATGGTTAGTTATATCTTTGAGCATATAAAATATCATGAAATTTAGTATACAATCACGAAGTTCTTAAAATGAAATATTATAATCTACAAAATTCTATAATTTTTTTTAAATATTCTGTGAATTATTTCGTAAAATCGAGATTACAAATTACAAGTCTGGTTCTAAGCGACATAATTTTAATTAACTCTTTTTTTTAAATGGAGCCCAAAATATGGGAAGTTCTTATTGACGCGATTTTACCAGAAGTGGTAGTTGTGCTGACCTGTGATCGTATATGTAATTATACTAGCTTCTGACCGCGACTTCGTCCGCGTGGAATAGTTACGTCTGGCTAACGCTAACAACACGCAGCAGAAGCTCTCAAGGGGTAAAAAAAAACGATTTTGACACATTCTTCATTGGTGCTCCGCTCCTATTAGCCGCAGTGTGATAATATATAGCCTTATAACCTTTCTTGATAAATGAGCTATAGGACACTGAAAGAATTTTTCAATTCGGACCAGTAGTTCCTGATATTACCCACTAGAACGTCACAAACACACAACCTTTACCTCTTTCTAATATTAGTATAGATATCTCTATATTCAATCAACATATTAAATACAATACAATATATTATATTATACTAGCCGACCCGTGCCCACTTCGTTGGGCGGTAATAGGCATTATCAAGCTACATCTTTTTTCTAGAACTCAATCATATATCTCACATCGTTCGTAAGAAACGTTTTCGTTCGACTATTTTTTCTCCGACTCCTACCTCTACCTACGACTACGACTATATTACCCCCTACAACCTCACAAACTTTATCCTCACTAATAACGTGGCTTTCTACCTGTAAAAGAATTTTCAAAATTGGTTCAGTAGTTCCTGATATTACCCCCTACAACGTCACAAGGTCACAAACTTTACCTCTTTATAATATTAGTATAGATATTCAATTAAATATTATATCAAATATTCTTTCTATTACACCTGTATGTTATTCTCTACAGGTCCAGCAATTTACTTACCTTACACTGTTTATGGCGCATTCCACGACAAATCGGACGGTTTGATTTTTTTTTATTTCCTCAAAGTTATGATATGTTTGATTAGGACCCTTCAAAATAGCCCTCCTGGTAAATTTTGTAAAAAAATTTAAAACTGATTTTTTTGGACATAACTTTTTTAAGAATGGTCCAAACGTGATCTATTTTTGATTTTTTTCTTTTTACATAACCCTTATAGAAAAAAATGAATCAAAGATATTCCGATTCGCTTTTATACAAAAATTTTAACTTAAGTCGAGTTTAAAAAAATGAATGTACCTTTCGATTCTTTTATTTTAAACTTCTATCTGTTCCTTAACTTTTAAGCCTGATCTGGTAATGGGATTTACCTAATAAATAAACATTTTCGATTTTTGAAAATTTTAACTACTTCAGTATGTCGAATCTGTTTTCGACTTCAAAATTTGAAAACATATCACAAAATTGAGGAAAAAATTTACTCATTTACTCATATTGCACCGGTGTATTTGATAAATTATGCAATGAGTGATTTAACGTGAGTTACATTGGATTCATATGTCATTATTATTTTAAAATATTATGTATATAACATAATATAAAAATGAACAATACAAATCACTTAACTGACTAACATAAACGAAATAAATAATGTTTGATTTGACGAACCTACGTGTGAAAAATATATTAGCAACTCGTTTCGTACTGTTCGCCTTTCGGAAATAATCATAATATTTTTTTTCTTTTTACATAACCCTTATAGAAAAAAATGAATCAAAGATATTCCGATTCGCTTTTATACAAAAATTTTAACTTAAGTCGAGTTTAAAAAAATGAATGTACCTTTCGATTCTTTTATTTTAAACTTCTATCTGTTCCTTAACTTTTAAGCCTGATCTGGTAATGGGATTTACCTAATAAATAAACATTTTCGATTTTTGAAAATTTTAACTACTTCAGTATGTCGAATCTGTTTTCGACTTCAAAATTTGAAAACATATCACAAAATTGAGGAAAAAATTTACTCATTTACTCATATTGCACCGGTGTATTTGATAAATTATGCAATGAGTGATTTAACGTGAGTTACATTGGATTCATATGTCATTATTATTTTAAAATATTATGTATATAACATAATATAAAAATGAACAATATAACTTAATTAAGTCGAGTTTAAAAAAATGTACCTTTCGATTCTTTTATTTTAAACTTCTATCTGTTCCTTAACTTTTAAGCCTGATCTGGTAATGGGATTTACCTAATAAATAAACATTTTCGATTTTTGAAAATTTTAACTACTTCAGTATGTCGAATCTGTTTTCGACTTCAAAATTTGAAAACATATCACAAAATTGAGGAAAAAATTTACTCATTTACTCATATTGCACCGGTGTATTTGATAAATTATGCAATGAGTGATTTAACGTGAGTTACATTGGATTCATATGTCATTATTATTTTAAAATATTATGTATATAACATAATATAAAAATGAACAATACAAATCACTTAACTGACTAACATAAACGAAATAAATAATGTTTGATTTGACGAACCTACGTGTGAAAAATATATTAGCAACTCGTTTCGTACTGTTCGCCTTTCGGAAATAATCATAATATTTATATTGATTTAGTATTTCTTAGTTTGTATCTAGTCGGTAATTGTGATAATTATGTCTTACTGGCTGCCCGCGTAGGCTTCGCACGAGTATAGGCACTAACGAAGAAAATGAGACTGAATGGAAATGAGAGTATGTTTTTTTTTCTCGAACTGACTATGCTATTGACCTAGCAAGGTCTTAACAGCTTCACCGGACTACCAAGGCGAGGGCTTAAGGCACTCAGCATTTAACAACTAACCCAAGGGTGCACGGCACACCTCGGCTTGGGCCTGATACATGCAATTCGCGACCTATCTTTTTTTTTTTTTTTAACGTGGGGAAATCCCTTATGGATACGCCACCCCCCCGGGGGAGAGGGTGGGTTATGTCCGACTCGCACAGACTAAAACCCCACGGTGTACCGACAGACCGTTTTGTGGGGGCAGCAAGGGATCGAACAAGCTAATCAACCTTGTAGAGCCGCCCCCACGGTCCGCCCGGCGGAAGGTGACCGCCGGGCTCCTACCTATAGAGGGACAGACCGGGTACACACCGGCTGCCCCCCTCGTCCGCCGGACCTGTGCAATGAGGAGATGGGCCCCCCGGCCCATCCCCTCAGGTCCGGCTACGGTGGTCCTCCTGCCTGTCCTCCTTTGGCGGAGACGGCCGCTTTCAGGGTCTGCCTCGCGGGCCCTCTCCGCCACCTCCTTCCGCGAGACGACCTCCTCACAGAAGGAGGCCATCGCTCGCCAAGCCTGTTCGCTGCCGAGCATGGCCGAAACCACGCTCGGCAGCGATAAGTCCGTTCCCACGGCCGCCGCCAGAATGCGGCGCTGCTCCCCCCACGCAGCACACTCAGACAGCGTGTGCTGCGCGGTATCTTCGTCAACGCCGCACTCGTGGCAGGCGGCCGTCGGCTCCCTGCGTGCGATCCGGTGCAGGTACCACCCGAAACAACCGTGTCCGGTGAGTACCTGCACCAGTCGGAACGTCAGGGAGCCCCACTCCCTGGCAGTCCACTCCCGCAGGACCGGGCGGACGGCGTCCACTGTGAACCGCCCGAATCGCTCGTCCGCCAGGTCCTGCTGCCACCTTTCGACGGCGTCCCCCCTGAGACGCCGTCTCTCCGCCTCTACCTCCCTGGGAGCCGGAGGCTCCCCCCTTCGTTTCCTCGCCGCCGTGAACTCGTACACGGCGGCGAGAACTCCTGCCTCCAGCTCCCAGGGCAGGGAGCCGGCGAGCGTGAAGGCCGCCGCCGAGGACACCGTCCGGTACGCCCGGATTGCCCTCAGTGCCACCGTGCGCTGCGCATTGCGGAGCGCACGCACGTTGGCGGCACCGAGGGCATCAGCCCAGACTGGTGCCCCGTAGGCGGCCATCGCCCGCACGACTCCCATGTAGAGTCGGCGGCACCCGGCGCCCGGCCCCCCCACGTTGGGGAGTAACCGGCCGAGTGCCGCCGCCGCCCCAGAAATTCGCGGTCCGAGCCCCGCAAAGTGGGGCTCGAACCGCCAGCGCCCGTCCAGGGTGAGGCCCAGATATTTCATCTGGGTCCCCACCCTGATCCGGGCTCCCTCCACCACAATGTGAGCCCCAGGAGGTGGCCCCCGCCGAGGCCCATGAAAGAGTAGGGCCTCGGTCTTCTCGAGGGCCACCCTGAGGCCCAACCTCCTGATGCGCCTGACCACGAGAGATGTGGCCATCGTGGCCAGGCGCTCCACCTCCCTCCACTCTCCCCCCCGGGCTACGACTAGGGTGTCATCCGCGTAACATATGAGGCGTGCCCCATATGGGAGCACGCCGCGGAGCACCCAGTCGTAGCCCATGTTCCACAGGAGCGGCCCTAAGGCCGACCCCTGTGGAACCCCCCGCCTTGTGGCCCGCCGGACCATTCGCCCGTCGCCGTCTACGTAGGCGACCTCCCTATCCTCGAGGTACGCCTCCAGCACCCGCCGCAGGTAGGGGGGCACTCCGAAATATCGGAGCGCCTCCCGTATGACCCCATGCGGCAGGGTGTTGAAGGCGTTGGCGATGTCAAGGGACACCGCCAAAACCCTCTCCCCCTGGGAGGTCGCCTCTGCCGACAGCGACTTCAGGAGGCACAGGGCGTCCACCGTGGAACGCCCTGCCCGGAAGCCATACTGCGCATCCGCCAGATTAGGCCCTACGCCCTCTAGGTGCTGGACGACCCGGGAGGAGATAATCCTCTCCAGCACCTTCCCGGCGTCGTCCAGCAGGACGAGGGGCCGATACGCGGACGCGCAGTCCGGAGGGCGGCCTGCCTTTTCCATAAGGCAGAGCCGCCCAAGCTTCCAGGGCTTCGGGAACTGCCCGACCGAAAGACACCGGTCGAACAGCTCCCGAAGCCACCCCCCTAATTGGCCCAAGGCGAGGCCGAGCACCCGACCCGGGACCCCATCAGGGCCGGGCGCTCTACGCCGGTTGAGGAGGCGCTCGACTGCCCTCCCCATCTCCTCCTCCGTTATCGGAGGGGGCGGCCCGTCGAGCACCTCCTCGACTGCCTCCCGAGGCGGAGGCATGGGAGGAGCCGGTAGCATCGGAGGGTCGGGGAATAATTCTCCCACGACCCTCGCTACCACCTAGCTAAGCTAACTATTCATACATATATGAGTTGTTGAAACATATATGTGTACCAGGCATACATACCTCAGCAAGTCTTATATATATTTCGTATCGGATAATTTTCTAAACTATTTCAGTTTGAAAAGGGAAAAAATATAGTGATAAGGGAAAAAATAAAGTAAAGAAGTGAGAGAATGAATTATGTCAATATTATATCAATTAGTACGTAGGGACTGTCTCCTGTGACACACACTCATTCTTTATATGGAGATTTTTCACTTTTCGGTACGATTTTACAAAGATTTTCTTTTATACAAACCTGGTCGTTACAATTATAAATGCAACAAAAAAAGAATTCGTACATATTATATTCGCCAAATGATTTTTATTTCTACAGAAGACAATTCGGCGCGGCAGTCACTGCTGATTTTGATTGTTCTGTACTCATCACTGACATACGGTAATCGAAGCATATGTATGTATATGATATCGTATCAGATCATAAACCTTGCGTTTCGAATGAGTCGGTACGCATATTCAACAGAGTTGTAATTTTTTACGCATGCGCTTTGTTTATTTAACGCGCATTGCTTGAACACAGGAAATAAGAACATATTTGGTCATTGAAAGAAAATAGATTTTTTATATATAATACACCACCGAAAGATCTACAATCCATCGCTAGTTGCCGGTGTCATACCGCCCTACAAGCTTCTCAGCAGCTGTATGGGTATTGATTAAAAAACAAAAGACAGTCACTGTGACGGCGTTATTATAGTGTAGAGCAGTGATCTCCAAACTTTTGCCATGTTTTTCGGTTAAATGTGGACCCCCCCTCATGCTTACCAGATATTGATTTATTTACAAATTCCTCAATATATTTTCAAAGATAATTTTATCATTTATGTATGTAGATATGTTTTCATATTTAAGTTAAGCATTATTTATGTATTCGATTAAAGAGGGCGTTACTTTGCACTTCCGCCTGGAATAGATGAGCCAAAATTAAGCCGGTGGCCTGTTTAAATGTGATCTTTATCGTTGACCCTTATTTACATCTCGTGGAGCTACAATTTTGTTTTCTGACTGACACCGGTGTAGATTATGGTAACTCAGTCGGGTACAGATATCTTTTTATCATATCGTAGAAGCCAAACGATCACGTGGGTCACCTGATGTTAAGTGATCACCACCGTCCACACTAGGGGAGTTGCAAGTGCGTTGCCAGTCAGTGTTTGGGGAGAGGGAGGAGGGGGAGGGGAAGTGGTCCTCCGTCACTCTCACTGACCGAACGAAACGCAAGCGCTGTTACTGTTTCTGTGAGAGGATGGTATTACCCCGGACGAGCCGACCCATTAATGCTGAAACCAGTAATAGCTTCAGCGTGGCTCAACCACCTACAAAATATATTTTGCAGATACATCGGATGATTCCTGAATGCGACGCTCCTATGTTTACCACTATTGTGGGTTTTAGACCTAATTTATTGTTGTCGCGATAAAGTCAGATTCAAGATATTGCATAAAAGTTATTATAAATTAGTTGCCCGCTCCGATTTCGTAGGGGTGTACTATCGAAGAAAATAAAACCAAATCTTTCGTTTACAGTGGTAATGAGATAAAAAGGGCAGTCTCATGGCATGGCAATGACATACTCACTATATATTTAATTTTATTATTTTGTTTGTTGAGTGAGTAGGACATGGACATTGTCCCGTCATAGTACCAGCTTAGGTTTGTCGCGTTCCGGAGTCAGCCAGTGCATATCTAGTAATCAAGCGGGCTGTTAGGGATCTGTACCTGGCTGGTTCGCGACTATCATACTCATGGTTATAAATCCGTCGCAAGGACTCTTTTACTTTGTCGCGTTCCTGAGTCAGACAGTGTATAATCCAGCAGCTGAGAGGCTTGCAGATCGGAATGACAGTGACGATCAGCGACGGATTGCGGATTATTGCCAGGAAAAGTGCCGTTACAGAGCCATAGCGTTTTTTTAAAGTTATTTTTAACTCGTTCTGTGCTAGGTATAGCACCGATGGTATACGTTGCACATTATCTTGAGACCACAGTGCAGCAACTCGTGGCACGAAACGGATGAAAGAGTTTCTATTAATTTCAAAAATATTAAAAAAACTCGTTTCCGTGTATTTGTTTATTGGCGTTGTTTTCATAACGCTTCAAACAGAGGTGCATAGTCATAATTTGTCGTTACCATATCTCAAATCAATGAAAATATTAGAATATTTCTCTGATTTTCATATCATATACATAAATTTGATACGAGAGTTCATACACAGTATACCACGTAAATTATAGATAATCATTCATTCGGTTAGATAAGTACCTATTCAAGATGATACTAGCTCAACACTTATAAGGATATACACGTCGTAATATATTAATAACAGTAGATGGTTTTAATTGTTCCGTATCAGTTAGAACTCCCCGGTTGTTTTTATTGTTCTGCAACCTTTTGTTTTCTGAACAGACTAATTAAATCAACAACTTTGCATAATCTTAGTCATAAACTTAAAGCGGAAATATCTAATCGTTTGCATTGCACATTAAACAAACCTTTCAAATAACATTTCATAAAATCCGTCACAGCTACAAAAAAATACGAGATTTCATGTAACAGTTAGTATTTGAGTGCAAACATGATTGCGTTATGTATCTGTAAAATGCGAATTGTTTTAATATTCATAGCATTAAGCGGTTTGTTTTGTTATCCTGAAATTTATTCTATAACGTGTCCGACGGTTCCGAGCCAACAATAAGGATCGTACATCTGTTTGGGCTATCGTCTCGTGTCGGTAACAGCTCCTCAACGAAGTCGTGTGTATGCGATACGGTGCTCCCTCCCATGCACACTATTGTCAATGCGCAATAAACTTAGCTAGCGCAAAGGCCGACACGGACGCGGCCACGGCGTAGCCATTACTAGCAAATATTTACGTGGTGTACTTCGTACGGACATTAATATGGTTGAATGTTGTAACGACGATGTCGATTTATAATAAACACTATGTATTATCATACAATAATTATGACTAGTGGTCGATAATCAACCCTAATGAGGATACAAAGGTTTTCGTTCACTTATTAGATATTATAATCTGTATTTTTTATTTAAAAAAAATCTACATGGTACAAACTGTACTGAGTATTGCCCGAAATATTGTATTTCAAATTATAATCTCACTCTGCTAATTTAAAAGCATACATGTTTAAGTCAACAGTGGTTAATTTTGTTTGTAAGTGAGTAGGAAGTTCACCTATTTGATAAATTATAATTTTAAATATATCATAATGCGCAGTTCAATAAAAATAGTTTTTATTACGGGAACATTAAAAAAATATCATTAACTTATTACTAAGGAAGTTTTATCTCACTATACAACTCCGTTCTATATTAATTAGTCTTCTATTTTTTAGGTTCTTCATACATACTGATGGTAATAATACGAAGCTTATAGTCATGTATAATTATTTACGGTAGGTTGGTTTAATTACAGGTATACATTAGTAAATTAATACAGTAAAATACAAAATGTTTTTATAAGATAATTTCCATATATATCTACGTGTTTTAAATGTTATATGAAGATTAAAATATGATTATCTTATTGAACCTGGCGTATGATCTGTCTGTGTTAAATATGTAATAATTTGTGACGTTACCCGTGTTATTACAAAAAAGTTAAATACGTATTAAATACTTGGTTTAATAAAGTTTCCTAATAAATGCACCGCGCTCGACCGAGACAAGTTCGCGTTGTCCTTTTTCACAAATCTAACCTAACGTAACCAAAGCGAGACAAGAAAGCAAGATGGCGAACATTCAGTGACCGCGGTGCATTTAATATGACACCTTTTTAAAACCAGGGTTCAATACGTATTTAACTTTTTTGTAATAACACCGTACATGTTTAAAATTATTTAGAGCAACTACACACCAATTGGCTTATTTATTTACACAATGCGTAACTCCCTAGTTTTGAAATGTCATAATTTTACTTCTGTTTATACCAGGTGAATGTTTAGTCACATCCTTCTATCCTCTGGTAGTTCATGGTCACATTTAACATATAAAACAATAATATCAAAACA
The DNA here is from genome assembly GCA_015888305.1 of Antheraea pernyi. Lineage (NCBI taxonomy): Eukaryota > Metazoa > Arthropoda > Insecta > Lepidoptera > Saturniidae > Antheraea > Antheraea pernyi. Next base: position 38,912 of record MU160832.1, on the reverse strand, counting down.
TATACTAATAAATATATACTAATAAATAACAAAAAGAACCTTAGTTAAAGTTTGTCCTAAAACTTTTAAAAGTATGGGAACGATACTTTTAAACGTAAAAAAAATCAGGCCTAGCTTCAATGAACAACTTTAAAGGGGCACTTTTCAAGGTTAATCATTACGTAACTGCTTATCGTGAGAACGCCGCACGGTCGAACATTGGGAACGGGGGGCGAATCGAGGTACGGGAGGTGGGCTAGACTGTGTGACAGGGTGTTATTAATTTATTAAACCAGTTCGTTTTTGCATAAATCAGCTGATGTTGAGTGTATATCAGTTTTGCGTTTCTCGAGATATTTAGGTCAAATATTACGCATCTATTTTTTTAATCCATTTAGAACGAGAATCGACAATGTTGTCCTGTAAAAATATTGCTGGCGACTAAACAGTCGCTCGGTATGTATGCATGTGTTGTTTAAAAATGAAAACTAATGTCGGATGATAATGAATGAATTTCCCTATGTATATTTTCATTTTCATTCGACATTACTTTTTAATATTAAATAATGTAATTCTTCAAGGTGACACATTTCCACTATAAAAAAAGTATTGTATGTAATTTATGCTAATTGCATATTTCTATTTGTTTTGGGAAAATTGTTACTTTGTTAACGATTTTTAAAGCTACTGTGAAGTTAATATGTAAATAACTTCTATAAGTATAGATTGATAAAAACGTGGCGTATTAAAGTATTAGTTGTTATATAAATGCTCTTTTATATTCTTATGCAAAAAACTTATGCATAAAGCACTGTCTATTTGGTTATTTATGCTACAAATATAAATATATAAAAGTAATATCAATGTTTTTCTCAACATACTATTAATAATTGATAACATTTAAATTTGTATCATATTATTTAAGGTTACAAAACACACGGTTAGTATTATATTATTTGTATAATGTTGTCAGTGACCGTATTGAGTAAATCATTGGAATGTAATGTCTTATGTAAAGCGGGCTAGGTTGAACCAAATACAAACAAATTCTTGAGGAGTTCGTGTACATTTAATAAGTACCATTATCTATAATGCTCTTGAACGAAATCATCGTGATAAAGATTTAATTGTAATTTAGTATTTTCATGGTACTTAATACGTGTAGTGGGAAAACAAAAAACTATAGATTTCCCAGTGTTTGGAATTGTCAACGTGTCATATCTTGGACTTGTCTGGCCTTGACTATATTAAAATATCACATTATGCACACAAATATAGTTTGTAGCAACTATGCAAATGTAGTAACTAAGTGTTGTCTCGCTTACACCTGAATAGATCGCAATAAAATATATTAGTCTGGGAGCTGAAAACGACATCGACTACTTTTATCAATCAAGAAATATTACTATGACCAAAATTAATCAATAATTAAAGACAAAAATTAAAACAACTTCGCCTTTTGCGTATGTGTGTGTTCTCTCAATTCTTCTAAACTCCGCAACAAATTTCGATAAGGGTTTTCACTATCACTTAGAGAATATTCTCCGGAAGGTTTATATGTACACTAAATGTTATATACATAGTTACAAAAAGTAAACAAAATATGTATTTTAGTCAACTTGTAAAAATATCGGGTGCCTACACTGCTATCGCTGGCTAAACCTTACGAGATACATCACAAAATGTGCTACGGAATTATATGTATTAAAATGACGCAGAAAAGTCTAGAATCATTAATCTATCTCCTAACGGTAACCCACCGTACCTATTATTTACTTATTTAAAAAAAAGACTTATCTGCAAATCTGTTGTGACCACTATAGTACTAATTCTTATCAAATCACATTCTCATTTTGAAAATTGGATGTAAATCAAAATTGCCTTTTACAAAATATTATTGCACTGAATATCTTATACGATATATTTAAAATAACGCTTAACAAGGCGATTGTGTGACGAGATATATTAAGCTATTTTGGTTTTGATAACCTGTAAATGTGTAAATATCAAAAAAATGGTAGGACACTTATAAAGGACGCCACATGAATAGCGTGGTCCGGGGATAAATTTCGCTCCCGCACACCAGACTAGGCCCCCCTTGGCAGCGGCTCATACCTAGATTCGTTCCCTCGACGTGGAGCCCTTGAGTACGCTGCTTGCGCGATACAGTGACACAGAATCTTACAACACTGCAACAACATTACACATATCACCTCCACACACGTGCACGTACACATGCTTACACATGCAATTGGAAGCGTTTTTATTTTTGTTTTCCCTTATTGAACTGAAACAATTTAGAAAAATTATCCAACACAAAATACATATAAGAGTTGTTGAGGTATGTATGCTTGGTACACATATATGTTTCAATAACTCATACGATGTAGCTAAGCTTAGGTTAGCTCAGATATGTCGCGATTTGCATGAATCAAGCAACAGCCCAAGCCGAGGTGTGGCGCGCACCCTTGAGCTAGTTGTCAAAATAAAATCGGCTGAGTGCCTTAAGCGCTCGCCTTAGTAGTCCGGTGAAGCTGTTAAGACCTTGCTAGGTCAATAGCGAAGTCAGTTCGAAAAAAACCCACATGAATAAGTTCATTGCACGCGGATGAAACTGGATATAGTAGCTAATCTTGAATACATCAACAAGTATTTCAACAAAATCGCAGAAACAATTAGTATTGGTATACTAGTTGTGAAAGGTATATTCATTTAGATGAAGAGAATTTAAACATGTTCGGTCTTATTACAAAAACAAAATGAACATGAGTTTAACACGAATTTTGTTAAACAGTGCCTGATATTTTAAACCTAGTTGAACACATATTTGAAACACTTTATAACAAAAGCGTGTCCAAGCTGTCTCTAGCTTGACATCTGGTTTACGTTTTTTCTGCTAGCAACTCAGAATGGCATTCGTTCTTCTTCTTCTATTTTATTTTTGGCAACCAGTCTTCTACCAGACTATTACTGCCATTGTCAAGTAAGTAACGATATTACAAATTTCTTGATATAATTTCTATGAACTAACAAGATGGCGGCCATCTTGTTAGAACTTTCCTGCCAGTTTTTGTGGTAAGTCAGAATCCATGGTCCGTGGTATTATTTCCGATCCATTTCACTTGTGCACAATAACCAAACTATATTACGTAAAGCACCACCAACGGTACACAATATAGAGCCAAATAACACAAGATTATAGATAAAATATAAAGACCACTACATGACATTCCAAGATCCCGCCAAAAACACATAGCATTTTGTTCAATTCAATCTCAGCATTCGAAACGTTCCATTACATACATATATTTTGCGAAAAATTTCAATTCGTGAATAATATTTTTGTTCAGATCTTCAAGAGATCTTTAAGAAAATTTACTTATTTTACGTTAAATTGTTTATTATTATTGTGAAATTTTGGTTAAAAGAAAATGGTGTAATTGTTAAAATAAGCAATTTATAAGATTAACGTATTACGTCAGCGCATGACGTAGAATAATAGTATAATGTCAGATTTATAAATTGTCAAATACGTTAACAAATATCAATAGTATCATATAGTAGTACTTATGATTTACTTGTGAATCTCTAAAATTGTGCAATTTATTTATTTCTTCCAAATAAATTATACCAAGGAAACTAATAATTTATTACGAAACGTCTTTCGCCGGCAAATAGAAATATAATAAATCACAACAATAAAATAAGAACTGTCAACATAGACAAGTGTTAGAGGATATTTACATTTAAATGATGCCCGTCTGTAAACAAGGGTAAAATACTCTTTTGTAATCAAACTTTTTTCAAATCAAGTATGAAACCTTTTTGTAATAATACGGGTTGATACGTTTTATTACTAGATTCGCTTCTTTACATAAATAATACAAATGATTATAGTATATTATTACGTATGTTATTTATACGTCTTAATTATTCGTTATCATTTCATCCAATATTTTTTCGCTAATTGTAAAAGTTTTTAGGTCATTAATGAGAAGACAGTATTAAAAATAAATATAGTTTACGGAAATCGAGATCATTTGCAGGAGGTATTATGTTATTATTATTTTTGTTGTAGACATTTGCGTCTATTCTGTTATCAACCGTACGACCTCGTAATACAGTTTAGGGTTTTCTTAACAAGCCAATTATGGTAAGCATGGTATAGTATGATAGTAGTAAGTATGGTAAGCCAAGCAATGAATTACGCTTCTTCTGTTTCTAGCTATAGTTTTTTGGTACCGTTAATATCAATGATATGGCTTCATTTGAAACTGGTTTAAAATATTCAACCAGTTTCAATAGCGAAAATAAAATAACACTCCTTCGACACAGGCTTGATTCATGTTAGGATGTTCATAAAGTTTTTGCTAAGTTTTATAATAGTATATAATTTTAAGTTCCTGCACCGATGTAACGACGTATACTTGAAAATAACATTGCGTTTTATTAAAAAAAAACATATAACCATACATACCTAACGTAGCTAAAGGTCATAAACCCACGGGTAAATATTTGAAACAGCGTTCAAAGTGAGCCTCAGACACCAGTCTACTTACAAATATCTTATTGTATATAGACAAATGAAGCAATTTACATTCAGTTGAACTACAAATTATGTACACGTACCATTTATTTCGGTATTATGTTACGGTAATTTTCCTTAAAAACAAAGACCGTGGCTATAGTTATGTACTTTTTTTTTCTCAAATATTAACTCTCGTAAAAAAATCGATTAGGAATTGTTATGCAGAGTCAGTAGAATAACTGAATATTTTATTAGACTCTCCGTTATTCCAAAGTATCAGATACGTAGTTCATTGATCCTTAAGTATTTTTGTGATTTAAAAAGTTAAGAATTACAATAAACAAATGTAGTGTATGTAGTACTTCAGATACGTAGTTCATTGATCCTTAAGTAATTTTGTGATTTAAAAAGTTAAGAATTACAATAAACAAATTGGATAATCTCCGAAACCGCTGAACCAATTTAAAAATAATTTACAATACTTCCTTAAAAGCCTTAAATCTTTATGATAATCCATATTCAGTTACGCCAACAGCGCCATATCTCATTTCGATGATATCACCGAACTGCATATTCCAAACAAGTTTATGTTTTCTTCCTACAATATGCGATAATCTTTTCATATTTTTCCTCATCCTGGCAGAATGTGCTCGAAGCGAAGGTATTAGATGTCGGCATAATGCTTCTAGTTCGTTCCACATTGGTTTGTACAATTCCTTAAGATGCTAAAGACTTGTACAAAATTAATGTACGCTATTGTAAAGTTTATTGTTATCAAAATCAAAATACTCTTTATTCAATTTAGGCCCCGAGAAGGCACTTATGAACGTCAAAACTACCATCGGTTCGGAAAACAACCCAGTCATCGAGAAAAACAGGCAAGAAACTCGATCTGGTTTATCTTTTCATAATAACTAACTTTTTTTTATTATTACAACATAATAGACACATACATGGTGTCTCACCCAAGCCAACCTCACCTGCACGTGGTGCACCCTGCTGAATAACGAACGAGGCAATGGCGAAAGCGGGGTGGTAGGGTTTTACAGCCCGACCGATTCGCAACCACCATGCATATGGCGAAAAAGCCCGTCATAGTAATTCGCTTCTGCGGGTCACGTTTCGGGATCAGCCTGTGCATATACAGCTCTTCGTTGGCCGGCGTGACAACGGTGACCGGCTATGAATAGTGTGTCACTCGGTGGTCGCCATTGTTTTTGGATTGTACTGTGCTTACCATCGACACAGTGCAGTCATTTTGCCGTGCTACTATACAAAATTAAACTATTTTATAACAAAAAATAATTGTAATACCATGACGTTTTCATTATATATGCTGAAATCAATTATTTGTAATTCTTTTTTAAAATCTTATGCTATTAATATATCAATATCAAGTATCAAAAAAATCTCACCAGAAAAATAGTAGTTCATTATGCATCGAAATCCTCTATCTTCTTTATATATAAATTTCTTCTGTACGTGTGTACGTCACTGAACTCCTCCTAAACGGCTGGACCGATTTTGATGAAATTTTGTGTGCGTGCTTCAGTGGATCCGAGAATTTTTAAAATTGGACCCGATACGTGGCGCTGCGGTTGACTTTTAGGTTTTTTTTATTATCAAGACAGGGCAACGTCCGCCGGGCCCGCTAATAGTATATATCATTTTCATACATTTTTACAATGATATTATAACTATAATAAACAGCTTTTAGTTATCATAGCATTGCATTTTACATATTTATATATATACAAATTTTGCATTCCGTATACAATTTAATATTATTTTCGAATTGTAAAGTATAAATACACCGAACATGGCCAGTTTCTCTAATTTATGATTTTACTTTCTCATAAGTCTAGGAACGACTTTGGCGCTGTTTGAAATATATACATTCATATAATATCACAGTATATTAATAACATAATTGAACTTTTAACATTAGACATCAAAATTTAGTAGGCTATTACAAATTGAAATAAATTGGTAACGTACGCCATATACATTGGCAAATATACCGTGAAATAATTTCACAACAGTAGAAAGAGCTGCGTCATCTTTTCTCGTGAATATGAAGGATACTGGATAATGAGGAGGGGAGAAGTCGACCAGTTAGTTTGGGCAATATTGCATAACGGACGTTGTAATATCGTTGTATGCAAGTCCTCCCACTTGAAATAAATACTTCTTTTAAATTTTATTCTTAACTAGCAATTTATCGCGGCTTTGCACGTGTTTTTTATGCCGTAATGATCTTGTCCTCATACTATAACTGATAATATATATATAATGTAACCATACATAAACATAACTGACAAATGTTTTAATAGACTATCAATTTTGGAATAACGTCTGCACGTCGTGTATAAAATTGAAGTAAATGAAAATAAATATATTTTTTGTTCATATTCCTTTTTTACTATTGACGTGATAACGTGTTATAAATCGATGAACGCCGGTTGTACGCACAAAATAGCACGACTCATTGTCACGTTCCGCGTGAGCCGAGCATGCAAGCGAGAGCGTGGAACAAGCGATAGACAAGCGCGAACGTTCTAAGCGTTCGGCTTGTGACACATCTATCTAGAACTAGATATATATAGAACTAGCGGGCGAGAGCGCGGAACAAGCGATAGACAAGCGCGAACGTTCTAAGCGTTCCGGCTTGTGACGCATCTATCTATATATAGAACTAGCGGGCGCGGCAGACGTTGTCCCACCCTAATTATAAAAAAATCCTTGACAAATTATATACCAAAACCTTCCTCGTAAATCACTTTATCTACAGGTGAAAACCAAATGAAATTCCGTTTTGTAGTTATTGAGTTTATCGCAAACAGACCGACAGACAGACGCGGTAGGAGACTTTGTTTTATACTATGTAATGATAATTCAATTCAATTCATAAAAGTATGTAGTTTTTATCAATGTTCTCTTATGACGTTATTTCCTAAAGTATTATTGATAATTAGATTTCCACGCGGCTTCACTCGCGTCTATATACATTTTTAAGTAGTTCTCGGAACCAGTACTTTTGTCTGGAAGAAATGTACCGTATTTTATTTTCTGTGAACCTAATAGCGTGTTCACAAAAAAGTTTTATGATGATCGGTTAAATAATTAATGGAGTCAAAACGTAATAAACAAACTCACATATCAGTGTCGGAATCACATTTACATTCCATCTACCAAATTTCATAAAAATCGATCGACTGTGAATAAATATTTAACTTTCTGATATTTTTTTTAAGATTTTCAAATTACTAACAATTTTATAGGCCATCAATTTTGGAACGACGTTTTATGTCTCGTATATATTTTATTTAAATCCAGCTGTGTCCGCAAAGCAGACCTTTTATATGTAGTCATTATTTGCGACCCTTTACTATATTGTATTAACATATACGTATAGGAGTATGTTATTATTACATATTTATATTATCGTTTCATCGAAGTGACCACTTAATCTCAAATATCTGGCATTTAATAATTAATTGAATAATCTGGCATTGAATAATCACATTCAAATTTCAAATTTAGACTTGTGTATTTGTGTTTCTAATTCAGTGATTCATTTGTTTTCGCACCACTTGGTTTTCCTTGACTTCGTTGTTTTTTTTTTTTCACAAAATGCAAAACTTGAAACATCGCGTTATTTACGAATACGAGTTGCAGAAGCAGCTCGAAAAATCGTTTGTGAGTTCAATCTAACCGGATCTGGATTGAAAAACTTTTTTTTTAAACTCTGTATTCGTAATCTGTTGGTTTTATAATATATATTTATCAATATATAATATTTTGTTTTATTTGTTCGTTACGATTTCACGGCTTAATTACTGAATCCTTAATAAATGATACCTTGATCTGGCACCAAGCGGATAAACATCCGAGCATAAATGTAATATTTCTAACTATTACGTATACTTAAACTCAATTACACACCGCCCTTGACATCGCGTGACCTTGAGAAATGATAATTTGATTTGGCACCAAGATATTAAATATAACAAAACATAGAATGTTAATACATTTTTTTTGTATAAATTGGCAAACACTTGAGTCACAATTTCCCCGATTATCAGTCGTCACTATGCGTGCCTGAGCTGGACACGCCTACTAGTATAACTCGATGCGAAAACTGAAGTGCGTAAAATTAAGTACGTGCCCTTAGGAAAAAAGATTCAGTGGTATCATCACATTATGTATTTCGATAAAAATATAATTTACAAATAATTAAGCTTCATTCCACTACATTACATAAAGTACGAATAATTTGATGGTAGTGGACTAATTAAAACCACAACTGGATCACCTTGATATTCGCTAAGCTTAACGCTCTACTGCGGACAGTCTGCACTCCCGAAACTCAAAAGATATCACCGAATGCACTCAGTATTGCATGTACAGATGTTATCTTGATGTCAATTAGAATTTTAATAAAATTGTAAATGTTTGTTACAGTGAAAATGGAGGTGGTTGATAGGGTAGTGGCGGCTTACCATGATCTAATGGAAAACAAAAGTGACCCGAGAGTCAAAGGCTGGTTTCTCATGTCTTCGCCTTTTCCAACACTGGCTATTTGTCTCACATATGTAGTCATAGTCAAAGTAAGTACATAAAATGATTATATAATCTTAGCTTTTAACTTAACGTATCCAAAGAAATGCATTTTTTTTCTATTTTATTATTTTATACTTTACTAGCGGGGCTGGTGGACGTTGTCCTGTACTGGTAATAGAAAAAATCTTGACAAATTCGTAATATATACTAATATATATATAACCTTCCTCATGAATAACTATATCTACTGGTGAAAACCGCATGAAACGTGTTCAGTAGTTTTTGAATTTATTGCGAACAGACAGACAAACAGACATAGCAGAGGAATTTGTTTAATAATTATATTTCATCCGTGTTATTCCGTGTGTATTACAAAAAAGTTAAATACGTATTAAATACTTGGTTTAAAAAAGTTTCCTAATAAATGCACCGCGCTCGCCCGAGGCAAGTTCGCGTTATCCTTTTTCATAAGTCTAACCTAAAGTACCTAGCCAAAGCGAGACAAAAGAGCAAGATGGCGAACATTCAGCGACCGCGGTGCGTTTAATATGAGACCTTTTTAAAGCCAGGGTTCAATACGTATTTAACTTTTTTGTAATAACACCGCATAAGTTGTCCACAATCTCATCTAATGTTAAATGACGTTGTTATTTATGATGCTAAACACGCTATACCTAGAGAGGGCCATTGGCTTTCAAGTGCAGATGCTGTAACACACCTTCAGGTCGTTGGCGACAGATTCATTCAAATTGAGAATTGTAGCTAGCTAGACGGACTTAGACAAGCTTAGCACAGGCTTCTTAACTTGGTTCGGCGGACGAGGGGGTGCTGCCGGTGTGTACCCGGTTGCCTCTCTATAGGTAGGAGCCCGGCGGTCACCTTTCGCCGAGCGGACCGTTGGGGCGGCTCTCCAAGGGGAGAAGCATAGATCGTTCCCTTGCCGCCCCAACAATACGGTCTGTCGGTAAACCGTGGGGTTTTGGTCCGTGCGAGTCGGACATAACCCACCCTCTCCCCCGGGAGGGTGACGTATCCATAAGGGATTTCCCCACGTTAAAAAAAAAGGCTTCTTACCTTAACGCCATGCTGTGGTTTCAGCACGATTCCTTCGCTAGATGTTTCAACTCAGTCGTAAGGGTGTCAAGCCTACATCGATCGACGCAGGTCCAAACTCCAAATACGATTTCACGTAAAGCCACCATCGCCTCCACTTACCTGTGATTAAAAGAACATGGGATTGTTATTTATTACATCGAAATATTGTTCGAAGATCTGTAATAATTATATATATTCTAAAATCTTTCAGTAAATGATAAATAAGTGCTAAGACGTCGGCTGTTTGTTTGTAGAATAAATTATGAAATGTGTTTTTTTTACAGGTAGTAGGGCCGAAGTTTATGGAAAACAGAAAACCATTTGAACTCAAGAATGTATTAATCTGGTACAACCTGTTCCAAGTAATATTCAGTATCTGGTTATTTAATGAGGTAACTAATATATTATAGTTAATATATGTTATAGGATAATGCATATGCAACATTAATTTACATTGATATAATACAATGTTAACATGTAATCCGATATCCATCCACACACTACTACACAACCGAACATTGGCCAATATATTTACGCAATAAAATCCAATAGTTCATATTTCGGATTTGATATCTACATCGAAACTTTTTAAAACCTACTATGTTTAATATGATTGGTGTTATAAGTTCAATACGATATTTTTGTATATATGCCTTATAAGAATATAACGTTGGTGGATTCCAAGTAAGTAGTGTACAAAGCGCGACACTTCGATGTTTCGCGGTATCTCTATAAATGAATCGATAGAGTTATTATTGAGCACTGTTACTCCAACATCCTATTGTTACTATATCTCCGTTTGTTCTTACTATAGAGAATACAGTTTCGTGCTTATTTTTATGTCCAAAAAAAAGAAGAAAGGGTTAGATGGAGTACTACGCTTTCTTGGTTACTTGAAAAAAGGATTATTGATAATATTATAATATAAGTTAAGTTTTTGGCGGGATCTTGGTCTGTCATGTAGTGGATTTTATTTTTTATTCCTAATCTTGTGTTACTTGACTCTATATTGTGCATAAGTGAAGTGAATGGAAAATAATGCCACGGACTATGAATTCTGAGATGTCACAAAAACTCCACGCAAAGTTTTAACAAGATGGCCACCATCTTATTAGTTCATTGAAATTATATCAAGAAACTTGTAATATCGATACTCACTTGACAATGGCAGTAATAGTCTGGTAGGGGACTGATTGCCAAAAATGAAATGAAGGAAGTTAGAAATGAAGTTAGAAAAAGTGAAGTTAGAAAATAAAAAACAAATATTTTTTTGTCAGTTATTAAAAATTAATAGATTTATTATTGTTTAGACTGGGAGATCAAGATTTTTGGTTTGATTTTGTATAACACTACTAGGGGATTTAAAATCAGTGACAAGTTGATAACCTAATAAGAATTCTTTAACATTTTATTCAATAACTCTAAACCCCAGAAGTTTCTAGTGTTCGACTTACATTATATGTCGCTTTCTTAGTTTTATTCTGTTTACAATTGTTGCAGTAATGTTTTATTCATATTTATATCATAATTATTTCAAAATGTATATATACAGTACCTCGGTAAATCGAAATTCAAGAGAGACGCGAAAACATTCGAGTTATCGAGGTTTCGATATAAAGTGATCTATACTTCTATGGAAATATTGGTCATCTAGTAATAATGGTTTATAGGTTTGAAGAGAAAATACAAGGCCTCCTTTCATATTGAAGAGGTTTTCGATTTATCGAGATACGATTTATCGAAGTTATATCATAATATTTTTTTGTTTTACACAGAGCATAATGAGTGGGTGGTTCACTACGTATAGTTTTCGATGTCAACCGGTAGACTATTCAAGGAATCCGGATGCAATGCGGGTAAGACTTATATGGCAATTTGATAATATTGTTTTTATAAAAGATATTAATATTTATCTATTGCTGGTATTTTATTTATTATGAACTCATTGAATAAAACTTTTAACACACATTTAATTCACCATGTATACTAATATTACAAATTCGAATGTATGTGTTTTTTTATTTGTAACGCTTTCAAGCATTAACTACTTAACCTATCATCATCAAATTTTGCGTACACGTTTTCAGAGACATAGGGTTCATTTTATACCGAAAAAATGTAGTGCTCCCTAGAAATAGATAAAATATACATTAACACGAACGAAGCCGTGTGGAAAAAGTAGTCTATCATAAATTAAAGTTCATGTTGTTTTATTTATAATTATACCTAAAAAATAATAGTAATTAATTAATTAAATTTTACATATCTGTTTTACTAAAAATTCTATAATAAAAAACGAAGATGTTAAGCTTCATCATCATCGTCAGCCTGTGAGGGACCCACTGTACGGCCATAGGCCTCTTCCCGAAAGAAGGTATGGGCGTAATCACCACGCCAGCCCACGACGTATTGGCGATTTCAAACTCTGAGAAAATCCACAGTTATATTTCTTCTCATATATAGTAAGTAGTACCACAAGAACATTTGTCAGGTTCAGGATTCCTCACGATGTTTTCCTTCACCGTCAAATCGATAGTGTTACCAATTTAAATTAGTAAAAGTACGCAAATCCAGAAAAATTCCTTGGTGCATGCGGACATCGAAATGATATCCCACCGGTCAAACCACCACGACTTACGCTGTTATCATATATATTAATACGTGAAGCTTAAACTTTGTATCCCTTTTTAACGGAATTGGGCGAACGGATGAACGTGAAATTTGGCATAGTTAAAGTTTATATGGAGGAGAAGTGCAGAAAGCTATTTATTTTATATAAAATGCATTAGAAGTACATTAAATTAATTAAAATATGCATTACTCACACTAATGCTTAAATTTTACACAACATATACACACATGTATATAAAAAAGACATTTTGACATCTGTCAATAAAGGACTTCAAAAAAGGTTGTGAAGGAGGTTGCTATGCTCGACTGTATGTATTATTTTACTCTTACGTTCTAATTACCCTTTTTCATTCTACATTCAACAATGATATTAACCCTAATAATATTCAAAATTAAAAAAATCAATGAACTATGGTCGAATGTCGACCACTGGGCGCCCACTAGTGTTGCTAAATCTTTATTCATGATATAACCTATCTTATTGGTTTCTCTCCTGTGAGCCTAGTCAAGTTACTTATCTACAATCGCTAACACCAATAGAAAACGGAAAAATGTATGGAGATGACATATCTGAACGCTATATCGCGTGATACTTATTTGGTTCGATCACATCGGCTTGGTATATAATTTGTGAAATAAGATAAAATGACATGATAATCAATTTGATGTAAGCTTGACACCTCTAATAAATAATATCATCCGTGTTTATGTTATTTACTCAATTAAATGAATTTGATAAGTAGTTCCTATTTTTTGAAGTACACTATGTCCATGGATTGGCTCTTGTCATGGCACGTGGTTAACTCAAGGTAGCACGAGTACAAGGTCTTTCGCATCGCTTATATTAATTATTACAATAAATCGTTGTATAGTTGGAGTATAAATTAATTAATTACAAGCTTATTTTGTTTACATTGTTGCTTAAATATATTTTTATCACGGCACTGATATTTAATTATTTTTACCCGGTTGACTGAAAAAAGTTGGAACCTGAAAAAAAGTCCAGGCTAGTTTTTTGTGAATATGCATTAATTATATTTAATTAGTTTATACTAGTGGGCGCCCAGTGGTCGACATTCGACCATAGTTCATTGATTTTTTAATGTTGAATGTAGAATGAAAATGGGTAATTGGAACGTAAGAGTAAAATAATACATACAGTCGAGCATAGCAACCTCCTTCACAACCTTTTTTGAAGTCCTTTATTGACAGATGTCAAAATGTCTTTTTTATTTACATGTGTGTATATGTTGTGTAAAATTGAAGCAGTAATGTGAGTAATGCATATTTTAATTAATTCAATGTACTTCTAATGCATTTTATATAAAATAAATAGCTTTCTGCACTTCTCCTCCATATAAACTTTAACTACGCCAAGTTTTACGTGCCCAATTCCGTTAAAAAGGGATACAAAGATTAGGCTTCACGTATTAATATATAGATGATACTTCCGTTTTTTATTATAATAAAATCACCATATTACAATAATATTATTTTTCTAAGGATATGATATTTTTTACAAGACGCAAGGAAGAATATTAATGCTTTTTCGTCTTTAAAAAAAAATGTGATGTAGCAAATTAACGTTTTTTAGTTATCTCAGCAAATAATATTTCTACCAAGTTTTACGTGCCCAATTCCGTTAAAAAGGGATACAAAGATTAGGCTTCACGTATTAATATATAGATGATACTTCCGTTTTTTATTATAATAAAATCACCATATTACAATAATATTATTTTTCTAAGGATATGATATTTTTTACAAGAAGCAAGGAACAATATTAATGCTTTTTCATCTTTAAAAAAAAATATATATATAGCGTGATGATATATAGCCTATAGCCTTCCTCGATAAATGAGCTATCTAAAACTGAAATTTTCAAATCGGACGAGTAGATCCAGATATAAGCCCCTACAACCTCACAAACTACCTCTTTATAATATTAGTAGGTATAGACTATAGATATGAAGCAGACAAAGCATTTCTGTTTTGGTTCCGTTTACATGAGAACTTTTTTCGGACACGTTATTAACTTGTATAATAGAAAAAAGTGGAAACAGTGTGTATGTGGATATCTAAAGGATATCTTTATGAGGTCTTCGCTCTGTTCATTCCCAAACCTCAATCGAAAGACGTCTGGGATCTTAAAAAAGATTAGAAACTTAAAGACAAAATAATCTTTTTTAACATTTCTATCTCACCGCTATTTCTACATAAATAGGTTTTAGGGCAAAAATAAATAAAGATGGAAAAAATATTAAGAAAGTGTAATAGAAATAGAAACATAATAGAGAATGTATATAATGAAAGAAATATATTTTTATTTAATCTAAAACTATAATGAAATATCATTTTCCATGTATATATTTTTATTACCTTTTTATCTTTGTGTAATTTTATAAAATGATAAGTATTTTATGAAATAATTATAATTAGATAAATTATCACATTATTTCTTGTTTTTTTGTGTATATTATTAAGTATTGAGTTAATTAAATTTTTTAGGGTTATTTGGCGTTATAAATATGTTTTTGTTCACAGACCGTCCACGGCTGTTGGTGGTATTATTTTTCGAAATTCACAGAGTTCTTCGATACAGTAAGTTGTTTTTTCTCTCTTTTCCGTTGCACACGTAACTCGTTATAATCATTTTAATAATAAACTAATTCAAGGGCAATCACAAACTTCCTGTGCAGTAACGTCATGAGTGGAAACGACATTGAATATAATTGTTAAAAATAATAAATATTGTTGAAGTCGCATCTTGATGGGCGTTTATTTTACATATATTTTATCGAGAAGGTTTCAGGATCTTTGGCTTTTGTTTCTTTTGGTATAGCCTCTGCCTATGTAGGCAATTTCACCAATGAAAAGTATGACAAGTACACGTTTTAAACTTAATGCCAAATATTGAATGAATGAATGTAACACCGTAGAATAATCTAAAAAAGCAACATGTCAACATAGATAAATCACCAAAGGGAGATAGGTACTGTGTTGTGAGTGCCACAGAGATTATATACAAAAAAATATTGGAAATACACATACATATACATAACATAATTATATAAGCATAAACGTAAATAACATTACAGTTTAATATTATTACGATAAATTGTCTTTTCAATTACACCTACAATTGTTATATCTATATGATAATTAATTAAAATTGACAGACATTTTGTTGCCGATCCATCGGTCGTAGGTTTTTGAAAAACAGCATGTCCATTAATTTTTGTAACGTTTGTGTCACGGACAACGTTTTGGGATTGTTCAAGTAGTAGCAGCTGGGGCTACTGAAACACGTAACGTTGGTCAATCCAATATTTTCTAGAACTCTCTTTTCTTTAAAATTATATAAATTTTCGTTGATATAAGTTTTTAAAGAATACATATTTATCGTGCTATTGTAAAGAATATATTTATATCATAGTGATATGAACTTTTGATGATAGTCCTAACGTAATTTTTGAAATTATACTTCTTTTGGAGCGTTAGGGTAAAATGATGAGAGTAAATTTTTACCATGCGCGCACACACCGTCACGAAAAACCAACACCCTGAAGTTAGCTATAGTCAACTTTCTCTATTGTTAGTGTCGTTTTTTCTACAAACGTAGAATAAGGCGAAAGATAAAAATGTTGAAAAGATTTTTATCTTGTTACGCCAAAGAAGTATAACTTCTAACGCGTGTACATAAGTACACACACACACACACTTTATATTCAATTCAAACTTTTCAAAGTATAATTATTCTTATCTGTCTTATGAGCTCACCAGAGGAGATCCGCGGCATGAGGAGATAAGAGATTGAACCAGTTTGGGCATTAACTTTATCGTTCATTATTTTCTAAGAGTTTTAATAGTAAAATTGTATCATAATAAATTGCAATTTAGTTGAAAAATATCCCTTAATTTTTTATGTATCACTCGCCTAAATATTGCTGATAGAATGCTTATTTAAAATAGCCGCAATTAACTGAATAATAATTCTTTTTCACCTGTTTGCTGGTTGTCATTGCCGTTACCATAATTATACATACTTCCGGGCTGGCGCTCTAATTAAAACACAATGTTATTTAAATACTTCCATCAATAATAATCTAAGAATAACTTATTTATTTCCCTATTTTAATATTACGATTAAGTGAATATATAAAAACTGCCTCATACATTATAAGATTCTATTAACATAAATTTATCATTAACGTAACTTTAACATTATATATGGCATTCTTAATGGAATTATACTAATACTTTGTATGTTCCTGATATTTTTCAATCTTCTAAAGAATAAAGCAATTTAATAATTGCTTAGATAAATTAGATTTTTATTATTCCTTTGATAAAAGATTACACATTAATTACTGGTGGTTACATTACAATACACATATGTAGAGATGAATTTGTTTTTTTGACGTGATAACGTCTTATAAATCGATGAACACCGGCTGCACGCACGAAAAAGCATGACTCATTGTCATGTTCTGTCTGAGCCGAGCGTGCAAACGAGAGCGCGGAACAAGCGATAGAGGCGCGATCGGCTTAAGCGTTCGGCTTGTGTCGCGTCTATCTAGAATAATTAAATACAATTCATAAAAGTATGTAATTTTTCATCACTGTTATGTGTTCTTATGACGTCACGTAAAATTATCGTCCGTAAACCGACCTTACAAACAACCAATTTTTTTTTTCACTTTAATACTATTCTCTTATCGCATTATATTATTGTAGCTCTTATCTTTTCTGTTGTTCATTTGTTACATATCGCATGTAATTTTTCAGATCTTCTTCGTGATGCGCAAAAAGTTTGATCATGTGTCGAAACTCCACGTCATTCATCACGGTATCATGCCTATGTCAGTTTGGTTTGGAGTCAAGTTCACTCCGGGTAAGTTGTTTTTCTTGACTTTGTACGTAGTTATTAGCATTTTACAATTACTTTTATTAATCTAACGGCCAACTCGCGCCCCAACAGACTTGTATATATGCTATAGTAGAGAAGATGTGTCACTTGCTAGATATATTATAACCGGTTTGAAAAGTTGACAAGGAGCCTAAATGAGTCATTTGTTATTTAATAATAATAGTGACGAAATTATCATTGTGCATATACGTACTAGCGATTATGGATCTTTTTTCTTTTTTCAATGTTATTGCTTTCGCATAGAGATCATTTTAAATTAGCAACGTAATGGGAGAGAGGGATGATCGAACTTGTTACTATTCACTACTCTCTTCCTTTGACGTGTTGCATGAGCATTATATAAAAGTCCCCAAGATTTGTTTTTTTTCTAAACTGACTACGCTATTGACCAAGCAAGGTCTTAACAGCTTCACCGGACTACTAAGGCGAGCGCTTAAGGCACTCAGCCGATTTTATTTTGACAACTAGCTCAAGGGTGCGCGGCACACCTCGGCTTTGGCTGTTGCCTGATACATGCAATTCGCGACCTATCTGAGCTAACCTAAGCTAAGCTAACTATTCATACATATATGAGTTGTTGAAACATATATGTGTACCAAGCATACATACCTCAATAACTCTTATATATATTTCGTATCGGATAATATTCTAAACTATTTCAGTTTGATAAGGGAAAAAAAGATAAAACCCTTTCACCTGCATGTGTAAGCGTGTATGCGTGCACGTGTGTGGAGGTGATATGTGTAATGTTGTCGCAGTGATGTAAGATTTTGTGTCACTGTATCGCGCGAGCAGCGTACTCAAGGGCTCCACGCCGAGGAAACGGACCTTGGCTTGAGCAGCTGCCGAGGTGGGCCTAGTCTGGTACCCAAGATTTATCATTCATGATTTAGATACAGTCAAAGAGTCGTGATAATTACAAAGTCCGTTACATGTCTTAAGATTAGCAATCATGTGCTTGACAAAATTATCGAACGATTTGATAGAAGACTCCTTCTCCAAGACTCCTTCTCCATCAAGCCCAAAAGATCGAATGGACATACACGAAGTTCGGCACAAAGCATTATGTGCCCTTGTCTCTCCAGCGATTATGGATCAACTCGAGAAATAATTAGAACCGCTAAATCGAGTTATTGGATTATTTTAAGTTGTACATAAAATAATTTATACTAATATCATAACCGTTGTATATAATTTTATTTTGACCACTTATTTCGTGTTATGTACAATTTCAGTCGAGCGCACGATTATTCAATACATCCATTCTAATAAGTTTTTCAATAGTTCGTTCAGAACAAATTGTTGCTTCGTTTGATATTTTGTTCCGACAAAAGTAAGTACCTTAGACAATGTTTATCATAATATAAATGTATTTTTACCATTCCCTTATGTCGCCTTTTTTATCTATATAATCCGACACAGATTTGGAATCGGATCATAAATGCAAACAATGTTATAATATATCTCATTAAAATCGATCGCAGAATTGTAAAATATTAAAACATTTTTTTTTATAATAAGAAAGATTGTTTAAAAAGTATAAAATAGTTTCGCAATGCCGTATATTTATAGCCCCACACAGATTGTCCACAAATATGTTAACATGTGTGTAAACGCTTGAATGTTTTTAACGAAGAATGCTAGTCCAGTAGGTATGTAATTTACAACGGCTGTAATAAATATACGGCATTGCGAAACTATTTTATACTTTTTAAACAATCTTTCTTATTATAAAAAAAAATGTTTTAATATTTTACAATTCTGCGATCGATTTTAATGAGATATATTATAACATTGTTTGCATTTATGATCCGATTCCAAATCTGTGTCGGATTATATAGATAAAAAAGGCGACATAAGGGAATGGTAAAAATACATTTATATTATGATAAACATTGTCTAAGGTACTTACTTTTGTCGGAACAAAATATCAAACGAAGCAACAATTTGTTCTGAACGAACTATTGAAAAACTTATTAGAATGGATGTATTGAATAATCGTGCGCTCGACTGAAATTGTACATAACACGAAATAAGTGGTCAAAATAAAATTATATACAACGGTTATGATATTAGTATAAATTATTTTATGTACAACTTTCTTGTTGTCTGGTATTCGTTTTTAATAAACATGCGAACGAATCTCGTGTTTTATTTTTAACAAATATATCGCACATGTTATAGATTATCCCTCATTTTTTATTTCGATCGCTTTAAGATTATTGACGATAGCACCTGCCCCTGCGATTACACATCTGTGCACTTTGTGTGTAAACTTTGAACATATGCTTCAAGAATGCCCCAGGCTTAGAACGAAGAGACTAGGGTACATAATGCTTTGGGATAATCTTTGATCTTCTGGGCTTGATGAAGAAGGAGTCTGCTGGGGCATTTCACGTGAAGCGGACAACGAAATGTCCCTATTACCTTATTATTTAATTATATTGTCTTTATAATATTTATTCAACAGTTTTACTGAGTATGTCTATTTTCACGGAACATCGCCTATTACTTTTAAAACAAAGTCCTCTGCTGCGTCTGTCTGTCTGTTTACGATAAACTCAAAAACTACTGAACGGATTTTCATGCAAATTTTACAAGCAAATAAAGTGATCTCAGGAAAACTACGTACATGTATTGGACTTTCATTCAATATGACATGAATATTAACGGGATATGGGCATTGTAAGCAGTACCTTGATCGCTTTAAGATTATTGACGATAGCACCTGCCCCTGCGATTACACATCTGTGCACTTTGTGTGTAAACTTTGAACATATGCTTCAAGAATGCGCCAGGCTTAGAACGAAGAGACTAGGGTACATAATGCTTTGGGATAATCTTTGATCTTCTGGGCTTGATGGAGAAGGAGTCTGCTGGGGCATTTCACGTGAAGCGGACAACGAAAAAAAGCTGAGGTTCTGAAATTCATATTCAGCCTAATTGGACTTCTAGTAGGTATGAATGTGAATGCATATTTTTTTTCTATCATTTTTATTTGACGATTTATGGGTTTCTAAAGAACAGTCACATCTGAAATTCAGATTTTTTGGACGTAGTTTTTGGAATTGAACAAATTTACAATACAATATTAAACGCAGCGATTTCTGTAGAAGAATAATTACTCTTTTTGAAAATAAGATAAAACTTAAAAAAAATAATTTTATGTTCAAAAGCGAAGGTAAATTTTACGAAACAAAATTTTAAAAAATTGGGCATTTTTTTTTCTTTTTTTATTACATCAAAACATAGTTTAAAGTACATATAAAATATACGATAACTTTTAAAGTTGGCACAGAATTGGTTAAGGAGAGGGATCGATTAATGTTCATGCATGTCATACAGAGTACGAGGTCGGCGCTTTGTTAGGTAGATTTTTTTTTAAGATAACGCACTTAAAATTTGTGATATTAATATATTGCATCTTTTATCTGCTCATTTAAGCTCTAAAAATGATTTGGGGTAGTTATTACTCATATGTACTTACACATATTCAATATTATATGTCCGAATAGAAGAATACATATTAAAAGCAATAGATAAGAATATTGTGTTAATAAAATGCAACTAGTGACGGCATCTCTTAGCCGAAAAAGAGTTATTTATTATCTTTAACAAAATATGTAAACAAAGCTATATATTATCTGCAATTACTATTGCAGGAACAAAAAAGTTGTATGCCTTTATTCCAACAATCGAAGGTCTTCATGTAAATAGCACCAGTTCTGACATAAATTCCCTTTATAAAACTGTAACAATTATAAAGTAAAATCGTTTTGTCTCTATTACCTTATTATTTAATTATATTGTCTTTATAATATTTATTCAACAGTTTTACTGAGTATGTCTATTTTCACGGAACATCGCCCAAATATGCTAGTGCCAGATCTTAGTACAGTGCAACATACATGTACATTAATCGGTCTATCTCCTTAGCCAATTCTGTGCCAACTTTAAATATTATAGTATATTTTAAACTATGTTTTGATGTAAAAGGAAAAGATTAAAAAAGTGCAAAAGTTAATAAATATGGTATCGAAAAATTTACTTTCGGTTTTGAACATTAAAAAAGAAGTTTTTTTCATGTTTTATTTTATTTTCAAAAAGAGCAATTATTCTTCTATATAAATCGCTGCATTTAATATTTTATTGTAAATATGTTCAATTTGAAAAATTACTTCTAAAAAATCTGAAATTCAGTCTGTTCTTTAGAAGCCCATAGCTTGGCAAATAAACGTGATAGAAAATTTTTTTTATGTATTCACATTCATACCTACTAGAAGTCCAATTAGGCTGAATATGAACGAATTTCAGGATCTCACCTTTTTTTCGTTGTCCGCTTCACGTGAAATGCTATCAAATGCCCCTGCTATCAAACCGTTTTATAATTTTGTCAAGCATGTGATGGCTAATCTTAAGACATTTAACGGACTTTGAAATACGGCTCTCTGAATTAGTATCTAAATTTTGACGGACAAATCTTGTTGACTTTTATATTATGCTTATGCAACACGTCAAGGGAGTGAGTCAATCGCGATCAAATTGCAATCACTCATCTCTCCCTTTATATTGTCAATTCCAAATGATCTCTGTGCGAAACCAATAAAAAAAAGTGATAATTTATTAACAGTAATCTTTACATATCATTCATCTTTAGTAGAGAAACCTTATGTTTAACAGTAACAGTACTGTGCAATAAGTAATGCGATAACATAAGTTAGGTACCTATTTTGTGGGTATTATAAGGCAACGGAAACGGTCGGATCATCTTTATGCCTCGTTACTCCTGTATGTACGATAATTAAGCTTAATATTACTTACATTATAATTAGCATTTAGGTATTTAAAAACAACAATAATTAATAACATTGTGATTCTAAACAAGTATCTTGCATAAAGTTTTTAGCAAAATAATTTTAAATCGGTGTGCTGGCTAGCGGAGCGTATCACGAAATTTTAAAGATATTTATGCGTTTGTTTTCTAGCATTGTTCTGCCTTGATAATAAAAGAAAACTTTGACAATTTATACACTTCAACCTTCCTCACGAGTCACTTTAGCTACTGGTGAAGACCGCATGTAAATTCGTTCAGTAGTTTTTGAATTTATCGCGAACAGACAGGCGTGGCAGAAGACTTCGTTTTATAATTTGTAGTGATAAATATTCCATAGTTGTTTGTTCTAACAAACTTTTGTCGTTGCTCCTAATTGTATTAACCCTAAAAATTTCTCATAATCGTTAATGTATGTCCTACTGTGAATAAGAAATGATAAATATAAAACTTTGAATTAAATCTATATAAATAAAAATGAATCGCAAAATATGTTGCTAAGCGCAAAACTCGAAAACGACTGCTCCAATTCGAGTAATTGTTGATTTGATTTATTCCTTGAACTCTGAGGAAGGTTCTTATGGAGAGAAAAATTGCACGGAAAAACCTACAAGTCAGTTATCTTTTTCTGTAATTGTGAACGCTATTAGCATCTTGATCGCATCCGTAATTACGATGATTTTTTTCATTTTAGAGTTGAAGTGTGTAATTTTGCCATTTTACTGCAGTTTGCTTTATACATCTCGCTTTCTCAGTTTGTATTCCGGAAAACGAACAGTCTCATGGCAAAATTTTCCATATGTTGGTATATTGGTTGGTATATATATATATATATAGATATATAAATATATATACACCTTAATATGCCTTAATATTTTTACGGTAGGTAGGCTAAAGAAAAAGGCGTAAAAATATTAAGGCATTACGAAGTTCGCTTGGGCAACTGGTTATGTATATATATATATTATGACGAAAAAAGGTCTATAGATATATAAACTATATAAATGTATTCCATAGAACTTTTTTGCAATAACAAATATTATATAGTATAAAACAAAGTACCGTGTCTGTCTGTCTATCTGTCTGTTCGCGATAAACTCAAAAACCACTGAACGGATTTTCATGCAGCTTTCACCGGTAGATAAAGTGATTCATGAGGAAGGTTTACATATATAATTTGTCAATGATTTTTTTTTATAATCAGGGCGGAACAACGTCCGTCTTGCCCGCTAGTCACTATATATAACTTCATGCAAAGTTTATCATTTCTTATTCACAATAGAACATACATTAACGATTACGAAGTCCTAAGGTCATGTTGACCCTCAAATTCTACGTAAAGTTGCAGTAATACCTAATACTTAGTTTGATGACTTCAATATAGAAGTTAATTTACAAGTTTTACAACGCCATAAAAACATTACATTTGTTGTAATATAAACATGATCGTGGCCGGAAGTTATAATTATTCACATTTCAAAGTTACATAATCTTTATAATAATATAAATGTAAATGTGAGTTTCTTTGTTTATACTTTCATTCCTTATCTATTGAACAAGTCATCATTTAATTTTGTTCACACGTTATTAAGAATACAATAAATAATAGTTTAAAGAAACTAAAAAAACACGCTTTCATAAATAATCCAACTAAAAACTAACATGCGTTACTGTTAATATCAGCACCTCCAGATATCAGTATTTTTATCATTTTTTTTGTCACTTTTTACACAAAAATATACATTTATTTCTAATTTACACTATTCTTAATCAAAATTTATTAAATTTTATTTTCTGTTTTTTAGTTGGATTTTTATGAAAGCGTGTTTTTTTAAACTATTAATTATTTTTCATTTTTTAGTTAATTTTTTTTAACTTTTTCTTTCGGATTATCGTATTGTCATCGACCTTTGACAGGTGTGCAAAGTTTGAATCAAATCTGATCGTTCAAAGTAGGACAAAATCGAGCTCAAAGGGGTCGGTTACAAACATACATACATACATAGAGGTGAAGCTAATAAAAGCGTGATAAAAAAGATATAGGGTATCTTTCATTTAAACAAAAGTACTACTCCCGACGTATAGATTAAATGTACATTAACGCTAGCGAAGCCGCGAGCAAAACTAGTAATGGCGAAAGCGGGGTGGTAGGGTTCTACAGCCTGACTGGGTCGCAACCACCATGCATATGGCGAAAAAGCTCGCCATAGTGATTCGCTTTTGCGGGTAGCGTTTCGGGAACAGCCTGTGCATATCCAGCTCGTCGCAGGCCGGCATGACAACGGCAATCGGCGATGGATAGTGTGTCACTCGGTGGTCGCTATTGTTATTAGTTGTACTATGCTTGCCATCAGGCATAGTGAAGTCATTTTGCCGTGCTACAAAAGAAAAGGATAGAATAAATAAAAGTACGTACAATATTACCTGAGAAGTACTCGTAAAATCCATCCGTCCACCTATCTACACTAATATTATAAAGAGGTTAAGTTTGTGAGGTTCTAGAGGGTAATCTCAGGAGGAACTACTGGTCAGATTTGAAATTTTTTGAAATCTGGTTTGAAATATGAAAATCTTTTCAGTGTTAGAGAGCTTATATGTCGAGAAAGGCAATAGGTTATATATCATTACGCTAAGACCAATACGAGCGGAGCACCAATGAAGAATGTTTCAAAATTAGGTTTTTTTTTCCTTTGAGAGCTTCCGCTGCGTGTTAGTTAGCCCAAAGTGACTATTCCAGGCGGACGAACTCGCGGCCAGAAGCTAGTATTCGGATAAATAGAAAAATTAAATCAAGGATTATAATTGACGCC
The DNA here is from genome assembly GCA_015888305.1 of Antheraea pernyi. Taxonomy (NCBI): domain Eukaryota; kingdom Metazoa; phylum Arthropoda; class Insecta; order Lepidoptera; family Saturniidae; genus Antheraea; species Antheraea pernyi. The sequence continues at coordinate 13,545 of MU160832.1, read as the reverse complement.
TTGGGAATCAAGTCGACATGGAAAACATAACCAATAAAAAATACGTATAAATTAAACTTAATTATAATAGATATTATGTCCGATAATTATTTAGTTCGTTATATGGCGTGTAGTTAGATACTATGACGTATAATATATGAGATATGACTGAGTAATCCGTATTAGATTACAGTATCTTTGCCCTCAATTACCAAAGGAAACATAATAGGCATGGTAAATCTGTGACGTCATAACAGAATTATCAATGAATACCTAACAAACTACGCAAAGTATCACAAATATCGTATCATATGCAAACATTGAAATACGTCCTACATATGTATGAAATTACGTAAAGACTATATAGACTATAGACCCTCGGTGATGACACGTATCGAAATGGAAATACCGCGATGTCAGTGTTATTACTCTAGCGATGTAAATGATTCTTTGTTAAAATGTACACTTATTTCATTAACAATACGATTACTTATTGTGTACAAGTTCTCACTATCTACAATTGAATAAAATAGTTGCAAGATTAGCACAACCAGAGGTCATCAAAGAGCCGTTAACCCGATCTCGGTAGGAAAAAACATAATTGATCACCACGTCTTGTTTCTGTTGATAATAATGAACTCCAATGAATTTCTTGCTATGTATTTTGTCGAACAATGAGGATATATCAAGAATTTAGTAGATGATATATATTTCTGTTTATGATCGATTTATTATATCATAAATAAATTACTATGTAAGTTACGGAAGAATCAAGTTCTATTAAATTTTAATTGATTAGTAATCGTTTCGTAATTTGTTGTCGATGATGTTTTTACTGACCGTTAGATAATAATATAAAATGTTTGAATATATTATTATATATTAGATATTTGCAGATCTATATACGATGTTTTATATGCATGCATAGACGCCAAATGATTTGGAAATTAATTGTATTCCAATCTCTATCTCTGTTTACTTCAGTATTTTTATGCGAAAATAATTTGTTAATTTTTACAATATTACTCATTATTTATAAGTTATTACATAACTCAAAATCAAAAATACTTTTAAACGGAAAACAACCCAGTCATCGAGAAGAACCGGCAAGAAACTCGATCTAGTTCATCTTTTTAACATATAGATATGTATATATATAATATTTAGTATACACTAGCTGACCCGTGCAACTTTGTCTGCACCAAATCGGTTATTTCAGGTTTCAATTGTATTTTTAAACGCAAATAATCTTAAAAAACCTAAAACCCGATTGCAGCGACATCTAGCACTTCCAATTGTGAATCCAAACATAGCCTAGAACCTGTTCGCACCAGTACCTAAAGTGTCCAATAAAGATCAAAACTAACTTACATATATTACCGATAAATGTCTTCCCAGTACCCATTGTAACTTCATCACTTAACATACTATAAAAATTAAATTTTATCTACATTAAATTTCCATTATGTATTAGTTGTTTGTTTTATAAATAATAATACTAATAAATAGCCTTTTATTCAGAAAATACTAGTTTAAAAAGTTTAATTAGCACAAGAGCTAAGAATTAGTTTAAGTTTTAAGTTTAAGCTTTCTGTAAATCATTCTAAAGAGTTCTGAATAAAAGGCTATTTATTAGTATTATTATTTATAAAACAAACAACTAATACCTTAAACTCACAATCCGACAAATCGGTAATATCCTTGGGTACTTTGTTGTAAAATCTAACACTATTCCCTAAAAAACATTCACTGCTTTTATTAAGTCTGAAACATGGAACAACCAGTTTGTCACAGTTTCTAGTATTTAAATCATGCCGGTTTTTTTAAACGAAATTCAGCTTTTCACGGTTCTTGCGGACATACATTAAATTATCAACTGGATGTGTTAAACGTTTATTACATTGTTTTCCTAATACTATATTTTTATTATTAAAAACGGACACGTTCACCTTTAGATACCCATGGAGAACTGGTGGATTATACGTACTTTAGCTTATAAATGAATAGTACCCATAATAGTCGTAAGTTATTTGAATAATTATATATGTGTAGTAGCATCTTGTTCGCCTTGAAGGGACTGTTTTTGCATAGGTGAGTTTTCCTACTACACGGTAACTACGACATAATGCCGTATTAGTTTATAAGAAAAACAAAAATTCCATTTTATGGAATACCTTATACGGATTTCCCAATAGTATGCAAATTGAGCGATAACAAGGTGCTAAATGTAGTATACTTGTTTTATTACGTTTGATAAACTCGTAGAAAGCTGTTTATTTGTTAAAACTGTACTGGCTCATGAGATAAATATTTCATATAAAATCTCAACTCTATTTATTTTTGTAATAATTATATATTTTTTAGATATTGCAATGCGTCACGCATCGTAAGCTTCTGGAATAAAGACAAACAATCCTCCTTTAAGTCATTTGTGAATCGAACATTTTAAAAAAAACGAAACATAAAATTAGAACATACTATGTGTAAAAAAGCAATACCTATTACATATTAAAATCTTTATTATCAATTATATTATATTTACGTAAATATAAAACATATGTTATGAATATTGTATTTATTAATATATGTATTTATTCTAGAACATCATTCCAAAGAGACGATTCGCATAAGTTCAGATACTTACATATTTATATTACGCAACGTTTATTGATATTTTTTGGGTAAATGTTGCTAGCTTTAAGCTGTGGTAGTCGATCAATTTGATGTCCACAGGTTCTAACCTAACCTCTGTAAACTTGTAAATCTTAAAAACGAACTACAAATTTGTTTAAACTTGTATTAACGATTTTTTCGGAATTCGCGTGCATTTGCTAATTTCAATTGGTATCGGCTGACGGCGAAAGAAAACATCGAATCTTCATAATACTTTTCGAGTTGAATTTATCTATAGAAGTTATTCCAATACGGGCGTAGATTAACGCTGCCACACCTACGTCATTCGTATAAATGGAAATTAACATCCGTTACACTCCTTAATGTGTGTAAAAACTGTCGATCCAGTTATCGTATTGTTCTATAGTCACTTTGCCCGATAATTCGTAACACATGACGATAATTTCTTCCTACGTATGCATTTATTAGACAATATTTCTTGGTGATATACGCAGATATGGCATTACAATAAAGTAATCTTTTGTAGGATTTAACATGACTTCTAGTAGTTTTATAGTGGTTGTTGATAGTCCTTTTTTTGTATCAATTTTGGTGTCTGCAATGAGTTTTATCTGGGTTTGGATTATATTCTCTAAGCGATTGTATTTTTCTTGGGTTCCTAGTCCCACTGTGTTGTCTTTGAAGTCTGTAAGTTGATCTCTCAGGGCGATTGTTATTTGTTCTATTTGCTGTTTGCTAAGTTTTGTCTTTCTTATGTCTTGTCTTGGTCTAGGCTTCTGTGGTTGTGTTGTTTTTAGTTCAGCTCTGACCAGCCTATGATTGGTGTTAAAATTAAATCTTTTGATGACGCTAAGGTTGGTAAAATAACTGGGTCTGTTGGTCATAACAAAATCAATTTCATTTTTTATTTGACCATCAGGCGAAATCCAGGTCCACATGTTTTTCTTGTTTTTCTTGTACATAGTATTTAAGATCGTTAAGTTATTTTCTAGCGCAAAGTTTATAATTTTTTCCCCGTTCCTAATTCTGGCTTTGTTACTATATGAGAATGGTCCTAGTATTGTGTTTTCTCCTGTGCGTCTTGCTCCAATTTGACCATTGTAGTCTCCCATTACGATTTTGATGGGCGTGTTTTATAAGTATTTGTAAAATATACGTGAAATCTGAATTCAATCTTAATTTTATCAACCACCTTTTTCACTGAGATACTGAACTTGGGATAATATATCTTTCAAACAGTGAAAGAATTTTTGAAATCGGATCAGTAGTACCAAGCATTCTTCGGAAACAAAACTTTACCTCTCTTTGTAATATTAGTATAAATACAACATAGTATGGTAACTGCAACCAACTCAACTGATTATTTTAATCGTAGATTAACAAACCTGAATCCAACTTCTTCAAGACTCAACAATATTTAGAATACTAATTTTATAAAATATCGAAATAACACACATACTGATAGAATTCTAATTGAGATTCATCTTTTACAATGCAATGTAACTATTATCTAGGTTTATGTTTTAGGATAAAATCTTGTCACCTTTGTTTAGCAAACATTTTTTATACAATAAAATAAATGTAACAACATATAAGTGACAGTTCCGTTTACACATATTTTTCATATGTGGTTGACAATTACGCATAGAAATGTCATGTAACCGTAGCTCAGTTATAACGGGCATTATATGGTCCAACGGAACCGACGGTTCGGAACCCAGCGATCGTTTTTTTTTGGTATTTTTTTAAAGTAGCGTAGGGAGATATAGCTTAATTTTTTAACTAATCTATCTGCTGTATATAGCACAAAGAGAATTTACCAAAATCCGTCAAGAATTTTATTAACTACAAATTTTTACTTTCGACCATTATCCTGGAGAATCCCTTGCGTTTTATGAGACAAAAGGTGTAACCTTATAATATTAGTTATCACTGTGCCAAATTTCGTCAAAATTGGTTTAGTACTTTCAGAGTGATACGTGTTCGAAGGGACAGAGATGTACTGGCAGACAAAAATTTTAAAAGGGTTATTTTTGGCTTCTATATCGATAAGAAGGTCTACCCCGATTACAATTTCCAAAAAATATATAATGTACAGATTTGGCCTTGTTACAGTTTTATTATAGTATAAAAGAAGATAGATTACACGTCACAATCGTTTTTAGTGGATGCACAGAGATGAGTCAATTCCAGACATCACCATCGTTCACATATTGATCCACTCTATAATAGCTTTTTGACACCAAAACCCGCTTGACATGGCGCTTAAACTCACAATCCGACAAATCGGTAATATCCTTGGGTACTTTGTTGTAAAATCTAACACTATTCCCTAAAAAACATTCACTGCTTTTATTAAGTCTGAAACATGGAACAACCAGTTTGTCACAGTTTCTAGTATTTAAATCATGCCGGTTTTTTTAAACGAAATTCAGCTTTTCACGGTTCTTGCGGACATACATTAAATTATCAACTGGATGTGTTAAACGTTTATTACATTGTTTTCCTAATACTATATTTTTATTATTAAAAACGGACACGTTCACCTTTAGATACCCATGGAGAACTGGTGGATTATACGTACTTTAGCTTATAAATGAATAGTACCCATAATAGTCGTAAGTTATTTGAATAATTATATATGTGTAGTAGCATCTTGTTCGCCTTGAAGGGACTGTTTTTGCATAGGTGAGTTTTCCTACTACACGGTAACTACGACATAATGCCGTATTAGTTTATAAGAAAAACAAAAATTCCATTTTATGGAATACCTTATACGGATTTCCCAATAGTATGCAAATTGAGCGATAACAAGGTGCTAAATGTAGTATACTTGTTTTATTACGTTTGATAAACTCGTAGAAAGCTGTTTATTTGTTAAAACTGTACTGGCTCATGAGATAAATATTTCATATAAAATCTCAACTCTATTTATTTTTGTAATAATTATATATTTTTTAGATATTGCAATGCGTCACGCATCGTAAGCTTCTGGAATAAAGACAAACAATCCTCCTTTAAGTCATTTGTGAATCGAACATTTTAAAAAAAACGAAACATAAAATTAGAACATACTATGTGTAAAAAAGCAATACCTATTACATATTAAAATCTTTATTATCAATTATATTATATTTACGTAAATATAAAACATATGTTATGAATATTGTATTTATTAATATATGTATTTATTCTAGAACATCATTCCAAAGAGACGATTCGCATAAGTTCAGATACTTACATATTTATATTACGCAACGTTTATTGATATTTTTTGGGTAAATGTTGCTAGCTTTAAGCTGTGGTAGTCGATCAATTTGATGTCCACAGGTTCTAACCTAACCTCTGTAAACTTGTAAATCTTAAAAACGAACTACAAATTTGTTTAAACTTGTATTAACGATTTTTTCGGAATTCGCGTGCATTTGCTAATTTCAATTGGTATCGGCTGACGGCGAAAGAAAACATCGAATCTTCATAATACTTTTCGAGCTGAATTTATCTATAGAAGTTATTCCAATACGGACGTAGATTAACGCTGCCACACCTACGTCATTCGTATAAATGGAAATTAACATCCGTTACACTCCTTAATGTGTGTAAAAACTGTCGATCCAGTTATCGTATTGTTCTATAGTCACTTTGCCCGATAATTCGTAACACATGACGATAATTTCTTCCTACGTATGCATTTATTAGACAATATTTCTTGGTGATATACGCAGATATGGCATTACAATAAAGTAATCTTTTGTAGGATTTAACATGAATTTGAGGAGGAATAAACGTGCAAATAAGTTGAAATTGTGTAGCTGGTAGAGCCACGTTGAAGCTATTATTGGTTTCAGCATGAATGGGTCTGCTCGCCCGGGGTACTGCCACCCTCTTACAGAAAACCGACGTGAAGTAACAGCGTTTGCATTGTTGCGTTTCGTTCGGTCAGTGAGAGCGCCGGTTACCCACCTACCCTCCCCCGCCCCTCATCTCCCTTGGTGTTGCAAGTGTCTATGGACGGTGGTGATCACTTAACACCAGGTGACCCACGTGTTTGTTTGCCTCCTATAACATAAAAAAAATAATTAATGTTATCATCATTTCAAATTTGCGGCTCTTTAAACTTGTGTAAATGCTCTTTAAATTTAATAATAAAATTCAGAATTACTTTGTGGGACAGATATTTCTTATGCCCCTATAAAGTTTGCTTTTTTCACATACGGCTGTATCCTATAAATGACGCCATATTTAATTCGTTGTTTATACGAATTCTGGCTTTGTTACTATATGAGAATGGTCCTAGTATTGTGTTTTCTCCTGTGCGTCTTGCTCCAATTTGACCATTGTAGTCTCCCATTACGATTTTGATGGGCGTGTTTTATAAGTATTTGTAAAATATACGTGAAATCTGAATTCAATCTTAATTTTATCAACCACCTTTTTCACTGAGATACTGAACTTGGGATAATATATCTTTCAAACAGTGAAAGAATTTTTGAAATCGGATCAGTAGTACCAAGCATTCTTCGGAAACAAAACTTTACCTCTCTTTGTAATATTAGTATAAATACAACATAGTATGGTAACTGCAACCAACTCAACTGATTATTTTAATCGTAGATTAACAAACCTGAATCCAACTTCTTCAAGACTCAACAATATTTAGAATACTAATTTTATAAAATATCGAAATAACACACATACTGATAGAATTCTAATTGAGATTCATCTTTTACAATGCAATGTAACTATTATCTAGGTTTATGTTTTAGGAACAAATCTTGTCACCTTTGTTTATTAAACATTTTTTATACAATAAAATAAATGTAACAATTTAAGTGACAGTTTCGTTTACAATATTTTTCATATGTAGTTGATAATTACGCATAGAAATGTCATGTAGCCGTAGCGCAGTTATAACGTACTGGACATGAACATTATATTATGGTCCGACGGAATCGACGTTTCGGAACACAGCGATCTTTTTTTTTGGTATTTTTTTAAAGTAGCGTAGGGAAATATAGCTTAATTTTTTAACTAATCTATCTGCTGTATATAGCACAAAGAGAATTTACCAAAATCCGTCAAGAATTTTATTAACTACAAATTTTTACTTTCAACCATTATCCTGGAGAATCCCTTGCGTTTTATGAGACAAAAGGTGTAACCTTATAATATTAGTTATCACTGTGCCAAATTTCGTCAAAATTGGTTTAGTACTTTCAGAGTGATACGTGTTCGAAGGGACAGAGATGTACTGGCAGACAAAAATTTTAAAAGGGTTATTTTTGGCTTCTATATCGATAAGAAGGTCTACCCCGATTACAATTTCCAAAAAATATATAATGTACAGATTTGGCCTTGTTACAGTTTTATTATAGTATAAAAGAAGATAGATTACACGTCACAATCGTTTTTAGTGGATGCACAGAGATGAGTCAATTCCAGACATCACCATCGTTCACATATTGATCCACTCTATAATAGCTTTTTGACACCAAAACCCGCTTGACATGGCGCTTAAACTCACAATCCGACAAATCGGTAATATCCTTGGGTACTTTGTTGTAAAATCTAACACTATTCCCTAAAAAACATTCACTGCTTTTATTAAGTCTGAAACATGGAACAACCAGTTTGTCACAGTTTCTAGTATTTAAATCATGCCGGTTTTTTTTAACGAAATGCAGCTTTTCACGGTTCTTGCGGACATACATTAAATTATCAACTGGATGTGTTAAACGTTTATTACATTGTTTTCCTAATACTATATTTTTATTATTAAAAACGGACACGTTCACCTTTAGATACCCATGGAGAACTGGTGGATTATACGTACTTTAGCTTATAAATGAATAGTACCCATAATAGTCGTAAGTTATTTGAATAATTATATATGTGTAGTAGCATCTTGTTCGCCTTGAAGGGACTGTTTTTGCATAGGTGAGTTTTCCTACTACACGGTAACTACGACATAATGCCGTATTAGTTTATAAGAAAAACAAAAATTCCATTTTATGGAATACCTTATACGGATTTCCCAATAGTATGCAAATTGAGCGATAACAAGGTGCTAAATGTAGTATACTTGTTTTATTACGTTTGATAAACTCGTAGAAAGCTGTTTATTTGTTAAAACTGTACTGGCTCATGAGATAAATATTTCATATAAAATCTCAACTCTATTTATATTTGTAATAATTATATATTTTTTAGAGATAGCAATGCATGCGTGATGCAATTGTAAGCTTCTGGAATAAAGACAAACAATGATTGATAATGTTCGCTTCTTTAAATCATTTGTGAATCGAACATAAAAAAAATGAAATATAAAATTAGAACATACTAAGTGTAAAAATGCAATACCTATTACATTTTAAAATCTTTATTATCAATTATATTATATTTACGTAAATATAAAACATATGTTATGAATATTGTATTTATTAATATATGTATTTATTCTAGAACATCATTCCAAAGAGACGATTCGCATAAGTTCAGATACTTACATATTTATATTACGCAACGTTTATTGATATTTTTTGGGTAAATGTTGCTAGCTTTAAGCTGTGGTAGTCGATCAATTTGATGTCCACAGGTTCTAACCTAACCTCTGTAAACTTGTAAATCTTAAAAACGAACTACAAATTTGTTTAAACTTGTATTAACGATTTTTTCGGAATTCGCGTGCATTTGCTAATTTCAATTGGTATCGGCTGACGGCGAAAGAAAACATCGAATCTTCATAATACTTTTCGAGTTGAATTTATCTATAGAAGTTATTCCAATACGGGCGTAGATTAACGCTGCCACACCTACGTCATTCGTATAAATGGAAATTAACATCCGTTACACTCCTTAATGTGTGTAAAAACTGTCGATCCAGTTATCGTATTGTTCTATAGTCACTTTGCCCGATAATTCGTAACACATGACGATAATTTCTTCCTACGTATGCAATATTTCTTGGTGATATACGCAGATATGGCATTAAAATAAAGTAATCTTTTGTAGGATTTAACATGAATTTGAGGAGGAATAAACGTGCAAATAAGTTGAAATGGAAGTAAGATGGCATATTCTTGAAAAAGAAATATTTATATGTTGCTTAGATACGGGCGAATTGACGGGACAGTCATTAAAAATAAGCTAACTAATGAAGTTTTAACAAAGCGCTTTTGAAGCGCTAATGACGTATTTAATATCGGTCACAAGAGATCTTACATTTGTTTGATTGACATATTGGATATATGATAAAGCCAGTTTGCGTAAAGACGACATTCTCGAGTCATAGAGTTATAGATTTGAATGTCTCAATTCTTTTCTTCTGTGAAATTACTTTTCTTTTATACTATGTTCTTGTGAAATTTATTGATTTAATCAAGAAGACTTAAAAAAGGTAATAGTTAAATACACATATTAAAAAAAACTTTTTAAGATACGAAATAGTTTAAATTTTGTTTATTGACTTTAAACAATCAAAGAACTGAAATGATTAAATCTCAGCTTATATTATCAATGATATATATTGATATTTTATCAATGTTACGAACTATGACTTTTTGCTATATGTTAAAAGCAATTCATTGCTAAAATGCAAATACTTTTAAACAAACATTGCCGGTGGTTCGTTTTACAACTTTTGTAACTTCGGCTATGAACTCGTTTTTAGCAACGCTATATCTTACAGTGCTAAATGATTTGAATATTGAAAAAAAAGATATAATCATTAATTGGTGTTTAATTAATACGTATAAAATATGTGTAACGTAACACTAATCTAGATTTTTTATAAATTATGATAATGACTTATGTAATTAACATTATTGATATACGTTTTCATTAAAATATTTTATAGACATTAAATGGTAAATAAGACTAAAGAAGGTTTTTTTTTACAAAATGTACCGAAATTTAATTTTAATGTCTCCTTACAGGTGGCCATTCTACGTTTTTCGGTATGCTTAACACCTTCGTACACATCGTAATGTATTCTTACTATTTGTTGGCTGCTCTGGGTCCCAAAGTTCAAAGGTATCTGTGGTGGAAGAAATACCTGACCGCTCTACAAATGGTGAGGGAGACGCTATCTATATTATACATATATATATATATTGTCTTATTATTATTTATATTACCATCTTATATATAAATTACTGGTAGCCACGTGACTTCGAAAAACAGTAAAAGTAAGTTGTAAGTTGAAAATAAACTCTATTATAATCTTTTAGGTCAAATATTATCAAAAGTGGTAAAACATTACTTAAATAACACGCATGCAAACATACTTTGGTATTTATAATACACTAGAATTCAAACTCTACCTTCGCGCTATTCGATTTTTTGATGTGAAACATTTATAAGCGCGGGTAAACCTAACTGTTGGCTTGGCGAGACGTGGCGACGCAAAACACGAACTTTGCACTATTAACGAAAATTGGTTGTTTTGTCGGCCACTCGTTTTACTAGTGTTACGCGGCACGCGACGACGGTCTAGCGCCCTTTGATAAATGCCGCGAAACACACCGCGCCTGCGCCTAATTGAATATTTGTATTTAATAAAAATGAATATTTATGTAATAAAATAAATAATTAACAGTCATTATTTTATGGAACAAATTTGTAATATTTTTTCCATACATATGACATAGCTGATTCCTGTCGTAATTTGTTCTTTTAGGCATATAATTTATACAAAACAATTTCGATGTTTCACATCTGCCAGGCGTCCCTTGACGACTCAATTTTTTGATAATAAAACATAGCTTATAATCATAATTATGAATATAGCTTGAAAGAATATTAAGAATCACGCCGATAATTTAATGATACTCTCTTAAAAACTCCCGTAATACTCGATATATATTATGTCATAATAGTTATTTAAACATATAATCAACACATACCTAGGTTTACGATTTTATGGATGACAAATATACTAACATAAAGGTGAAGAATATTTTTACAAATATGTATTATGAATCAATTTCATTTAATTACTTAACTTATCTTTATTTTAACGTCATCATTTTATTAAATACCTATTGGTATTGGTGTAATTTTGGTTGTATTTGCACAAATCATTTTATTTACCTTTTTTAGAACGTATCACTCGAAGAACAAGATGCTTGTTTTTAAAATAAATATCCGTGTAATAATTTATATTGCAGGTCCAATTCGTATTGGTATTCATTCACGCATTCCAACTGCTCTTCATCGATTGTGATTATCCTCGTGCATTCGTTTGGTGGATCGGCATGCACGCTGTTCTGTTCTACTATCTATTCTCAGATTTCTATAAACAAGCTTATCTCAAGAAATCTCAAGTAAGTTGTACAATATTTCGCGGTAGGGCTTCTTTGTGGGGGCACGCAGTGCCCGCATTTAAAGGGAATTTCGAAAATATGGAAAACTTTCCATAAAAACTGAAAAAAAAATTAGTTTGAAAAAAAAAACAAACTTGGTAACCTCTACAAAAAGTTTTTGAATAGGTCAAAGTTATCTACTCGTGTATACAAAATCTAATACGTCTTTCCTGAACGATTACCGCGTCGCACGGTGGTTTGTATCTATAGTAGAAGTCGTAAAAAAAGATTGAATTTTCGAAAATTAGCATGCCCACAATTTAGAAGTGACAGAAAACGGCCTGTTTCTCTTTGATTTCAATCTATAATATATACTACTGTATAACTCTACACAAAATGAGTGCTTATCTTTTAATAATAAATGTATAATCATCAATTTAACATTGAACTGAGGGCATTATGTTTATTTGTAATTGTTTATTTACAGAAAAACGCAGCTAAATTAAAAGTAGAGGTAGAACAAGTGAAGCCAGAATCCAAAGAAATGAAGCTACCGTTACTGAATGGTTTCAGTAACGGTTCCGCTTTGAACGACGTCCGGCAAAGGATGGCGGGAGCGGTCGCTTCACAATAAGCATATTACATACCACAGTGAACTATGTTGTGAATGAACTACATACTATGTTACAAGTGACAATATGTGTTATATATTACTCCATACATGAGAAACAAGTACAAAATACGAAGCTCAATATTCGATAGCTTGAAATAGCAATTTACAACGATAGAACGCTCAATTATTATTAAGTTATATTAGTGATACTAGTTATAATTTATTAAAATTAGACAAACGTATGGACTCTAAGGTATTTTTTTTTTTACGAATTACATTAATTTATTTAATGGAAACGGTTAAGGCTTTACTAGCGCCAGGACGCTAGATGTCAACATTAGTACTTGGTTTATTTTGCTACATTTTGTAGTTGTCAATGGAAATTGAACATTAATACGTGTAGATAAATCGGTATATAGTGGTTTCATTTTAAACGAAATTTATTCTTATATAAAAAAAAAAGTATGAATGACTTATGTACATTCTATTACAGTTTAATGTACAAATTAGAGAAAAGACATATCGCCATTATGTTCAGAAAATTATACTGACTAATTAAAAATTGAACACATTAGCAACTCTTGTGTTCTGCATAACTTGTCCTTTACAAATTATGTTGGTGTGCTGAATATAATCGTGTTATTCAATCAAAACGGCTATCTAACATGTAATTAATTATGTTTGCGCATATTAAGATGCACGTCTAGTTTTTATGCTGTCTATAAAAAAAAACCTAAATTAGGTTTGAACTAGATTTTTAAAACGTCTTAAGCTAGCTTTTATGCGTATTATATACTTTTTTTTTAAATTGAAGCACGACGACTTGATTCTTCATTACTGTTAAAATTATCAATTATTATTAAAATGTGTGTCGAATACTGTGCGTTTGTGAAAAAGACAAAAAATTAGAATGTGAGTACAGTACAGTGAATACAGTCAGATTTTATTCAATATTATATGCGCAATAATAATGTTTATATTCAACTATCGGGCCTGGCGGACGTTGTCCCGCCCTGA
>MU160831.1:27674-43729 GCA_015888305.1 Antheraea pernyi | reverse complement strand
TCAGATACGAGGGACGGCGGTCGTCAAAAATATTGAACGGTAATGTGAATGTTGTCCGCTTTCTGAGATACTCGGTTAAACTATCAATAGTTATTGACTCAACAGAGTTATCCATAAGATAAACTGTCAAACGGCGCGTTGTGTTTTACTGACATTTATCGTATGATTATGTGTTCAGAAACGCAATTCGACAAGTTATCGAACCGATACCGCTATTGAACAGATAAAGTACCTCAGAAACTGGGCATTACACCGATATATTTATAAGATTTTTAACGAAACATGTATTCCAGAATGCATATCTGTACATTATCTAATGGAGCGGAGCCATCAGTCGAAATGTGTCTGTGATTACGAGGTCAGATTCGTATTCTAAGGGGTCAAGTGATTGGTGAACCGCACTGTTCAAGTGACGTGGTATTTCAGGAGGATAAATGGTAGTATTTCAATGTAATTAATATTTTCGTGATTTTAATAATCTCTATTTCTATCTCATTTTACAGGGCATTTCTTTCGTAGAAGTATATAGTAATAAAAGCCATCATTTTTATAATTTTTATAGGTTGTAAAGCCACATTGAAGCTATTAACAGTTTCAGCATGAATGAATCGCTTCGCCCGAGATACTACCACCCGACCCTCAGAAAACCGACGTGAAGTAACAGTGCTTGCATTGTTGCGTTTCGTTCGGTCAGTGAGAGTGCTGCAGGCCCACCTCCCATCTAGCCCCTCCTTCCCCCTCCTTTCCCCCCCTTTCCCCAAAAACAGTCTGGCACGCACTTGAAACTCTCCTGGTGGTGCTAATATCTATGGATGGCGGTGGCTTAACTTAACACCAAGTGGGAACCTGTTAGTTGGCCTCCAATGAAAAAAAAGTAGTTAACTAATTTGTACGGGCATTCTTACAGAAAACGGACGTGAAGTAACGTGAGAGCGCCAGAGTCCACCTCCCCTCCCCCTTTCCCTCAGTGATTGCAATATATGAACGACACATGTTACGAATCAAATTATTAAAATATATTATTTATATAAATAGAAATATACCCCCTTCCCCTCAGTGATTGCAATATATGAACGACACATGTTAGCAATCGAATTATTAAAAAATATTATTTATATAAATACAAATATAAAACAGTCTTTTGCAGCGACCGCGAATATTAGGGTTAAAATCAAGCAAGTATACTAATTGTGGAATATAATTTCTATAAATTCACTCGCTTGCCTTCTGCTAGGCAATGATGAAATTTGTAAATATTCAGTACGTTCAAAGTGATTACAGAGTTTTCTTAGATAATGATAACGGCAGTGATAATCTTTAACAAAGGGGATTGGTTGCTGAAGAGATGTATGTAACATACTTAAAAGTCAATTAAACTATATGAGAGAGAAGTTGCACATATACTATCTCGTAAGAGAAAATTGAATCAACCTACCCTACCCTAATCGGACGCACAACCGTTCCGAAATCTCTCTTACTCGATCCCACCTGAGAGTACTTTTGTAAGATTTATACACACGGCCTCAGAATTTTCCTAACCAATTTCAATTAGTGAAAAATTAAATTTTATTACTGTACTATAAAATACCCCCCAACTTTTGCCACGGTTAAGTAATTATAGTGAGAAAAATATAAAAAAACTTACGCCATGAAAAAATATTTTGTTTTGAAATAAAAAAAATCCGTATATCCGTTGTGATTTAATACTCGGTGAAACAGAAGCGAACAATGAAAAGAGAAAGGGATATTAAATATGTAAGCATAAAATATATAAAACATTTGTGAAGTTTACACGCAATAGAAGTGAGAAACCTGAGGGTTTTTACTCAATGTATTCTCATTTTCTCGCACATTAAATGCGTCCGATGTACGTTTGTGTCTGTTTAATTTCACTGAGTGTCAAATGAAAAGGCACTAAAAAAATTATCACTTCAAAAACTTCAAATATTAGCCATTGAAACTGAAAAAAGACAGTTGATCCCGTTATTCGTCGTCAGTGAATGCAAAAGCAGTGTTTTTCCTATATTCATAATTCCCCTTTAATTGTCTGTTTATCCCGGTTTGATATTATAAGATATTGCTTTTAGAGAATATTATAGATTTTTTTCCTATAGAATACACCAGTTAGAAGAATATTAAAAACTTTTATTGAAATTAATATCTGTGTTTAATGTTTTTAAACGTACTGAAGTCATTATGTCGAATTTTGTATCACAAAACATTGTGAAAGTAGAATAATCAACTGACACAAAATATAAATTACTTCACTCTACTCTCTACTCGCTCAAACACTACTCTCTTCTCCTCAGTTCTTTGTAACAATTATTTCCATCTCCATTTTTAACCCCAAATGTCAATATAAATATTTTCATATGCAATATTACGATTATGATTGTGACTCCCTAACATATCCACACATGGTATAAGATTAGGTTAGTTTATGATTCGCTATTGTTTTTTTTTTATCATATGAGGCAAACGAACAGGTGGGCCACCTGATGTAAATGATCACCACCGTCCATTGACACTTGGAACACCAGGGGAGTCACAAGTGCATTGCCAGCCTGTGTTGGGGGGAAGGAAGGGAAGGGAAAGTGGAAGGGGAGGGGAGGTGGGTCTCCGGCGCTCTCACTGACCGAACGAAACACAACAATGCAAGCACTGTTACTTAATGTCGGTTTTCTGTGAGAGGGTGTTACTATTTCGGGCGAGCCGACCCATTCATGTTGAAACCAGTGATAGCTTCAGCGTGGCTCTACCACCTACAATAGGTTTAGGTTAGGTTTGTTGCATTAAAGGCAACAACAGCCCAAGCCGAGGTTCCACTACTCTTACACTTTTAAGTTAGTTGACATATGGGCTTAAGTGCTCGTCTAGAAATGCCCGTCCGGCTAACAAAAGATATTCAGTTCGAAAAAAAAACATTAAAACTACGCTACGATTTACCATAATTATTTGGCTTGAACTCTATAAAGAATCACAAGCTTTGTAATTAATAGACTTAAATGACTGTGATACAAAAATTAAGTTCGCAGTTCGCTGAGACGGTGTATCACGGAATTTGAGAGCGACGAACAAGCCATTGTGAGATATTCTCACATCTGTTACCTGTAGTAATCAGTTAGACACAATAGCTCTTTGACGTCCGACGGTGGACTGATTTCACAAGATTTATCTTGCCGGGATCGTCTCTGTGTCATTGTTGGACAATGATCGGATGAAATAGCCATTTCAAAAATGGCTTCTCGGTACCGCTTCAGTTAGATGAGTGAATATCCACTTACATCACGAAACGCCACTATTGTAATAAATTGAGAGTGTCCTATCCAAATGGAAAGTTCACGAAATAATATACAAAAAATGAAGTCCAATGTATAAATTGTGTAAAACATTGAAATTATTTGGAAACTTTAAACGACACTTCGTTTAATGATGTTAGTTTGGTGAATCCAAATATTTATATAGGACTAAAGGATATTGGGTAGTTAGAAATTAAGCTTCTTGTGTGTTAATAAGTATCTGAAGTAATCGTCTGTAGCATGCGCACCGGCGAAGTGGTTTTCTACTACTCTGGGGGAACCGGAGGGTCTTCGAGAACCTTTAGAGTTTTCGTTCAGATCCAGCTAACAACAGTAAAGATACAATGCACATACCTCGTGATCTCCTCTCTGTTGCAGCTGGCCGCTGAGCTTCCACGAATGTTGGATAATAATATATTTGATGATTCAGCTGCTGATTATAACATGATCGCCTCAATCGTTCGATGGAAAACAGAAGAATGAATATGACACCTTTTTCTTTTCTGTTGACGTTCGTGTGCATGACTACCAAAAAGTTGAAGTCTCGATACTATTAATTAACTGAGATCTGAACGTCAACAATCGATTTATATAAAAAGGTTTTATTGCATAATGATGACGATACATCGTCACTTATATTTTTTTACTTGGTTTTGGTATTTGGAAAAATCATACTGAGCCAGGCATGTATTCAGAAATATGGAATTACTATCGGCCGCCAATGACTTCGTCCGCATATTTGTCATTATCATTTTATATATTACATGTTATAAAACAAAGTCCTCTGCCACGTTCGCGATAAACTCAAAAACAACTGAAAGGATTTTCATGTGGTTTTCACTTGCAGACAAAGTGGTTCATGAGAAAGGTTTAGGTATATAATTTGTCAAGGTCCTTTTTTACTATTATGACGGGACAACGCCCGCCGGGCCGCTAGTAAAGTATACAATAGTACATTATCTTCATGTAACTCTAACTGTTTACGAAGTGCACGCGGAAATAGCTCTAGCATATAAGATTTTTCCATACCTCTACATTTTGGTTAAATTAAATTATACCTTTACGAATTATGACCTGTAAAGTTGCAAAATTTTTCTCGCCTATAATTTTATCGGATTATGTTTTCAAATATTCGTAATGTAAACGTACTAAATTTTTTGAAGTGAAAGCGTTGAGCGATTTTGGTAGAACGAACTTATGCATTCGCATCACCGATGAGCTCGACATGGTCATGACGTGTTCTGCTTGCGTCAGACTAACGATGCGTAGTATAGCGACTTGTGTACACGTAATATTGATATATTGTACCGAGCTTGTGCTTAATCATATGTTTCATTAGTAATTAATATATATCTATACTAATATTATAAAGAGGTAAAGTTTGTGAGTTTGTGAGGTTGTAAGGGGTAATCTCAGGAACTACTGGTCCGATTTGAAAAATTATTTCAGTGTTATATAGCTCATTTATCAGGGAAGGTTATAGGCTATATATCATCACGCTAAGACCCATAGGAGCGAAGCAGCAATGAAGAATGTTGCAAAATCAAGGTATATTTTTCCTTTTCAGAGCTTCCGCTGCGTTTTAGCGCAAAATAACCATTCCACGCTTACGTATTACCGCCCAACGAAGTGGGCACGGGTCGGCTAGTGATTAATAAACTGTATAAGAATGTGTAAGCCTTTTGGGCTTACGCGCGAAAATAATTAGCGGTAACAAGATCAATAGCGCAGGTATCGCGTCGCACTCGGTTTGATGGGCACTGCGCGACCGCGGACCGACGACTGCCTCGCTGCCTACCTGCCTCGCGCGCGCTCCTCCTCCCTGCGGTGTATTGGGATGCGCGCGCGCGCAGTTTACGCTGCACGCTACAAATGTATATAATTATTGCTCGAAGTGTCAATAAATGGGAAAACTAGGGTAATGTTAATAAGTTTAATATAAAAATTATGAAATTGAAATAATTCAGACTATAATTGATTTAAAAATTCAAAAGAGGACACAGTTATTTAATTGTTTTGAGTTCTATCGGGCGCCAGTTCTTATGACTGCCTCGATATTTTTTGGTTTTAGGGACTTGTTTTTCCACGTAGCTTTTCGTAGCAAGTACGTAATGTGTCTAAGCATTTATTTGAATGGGCTTTGGAACGCCGGCGGAAATTGAGTGAGCCCTCCAGTAACGGAATCGACTCTAATGATTGGGTATTGGCGGTGCGACTAATCAATGTTCCAGTTTCGGAATTGGATTCTGGTTTAGGCGGCCCATTAGTTATATAAATCAAAAGAAAAAGAAACTTTTTTCCTGTGTTATTCTTATGGGAAATCGAAAAGTGCGTTGCGGACAACCTAAATATTAATATTAAGGGCTCATATTTTCAGAGGTCTATTTTGGCATTAAAACGAAACTTTTGAGCGTGGTTCCCAGGAAAAACATTTTTTTTTTAAACGCCCTAATATGTATATAGATTATCACATAATATGTTAATATATATTTCTGCCTCATACCATATAAGGTATACTTTATACAGAGTACTAATGGAACACAAAATGGGATAGTGTAGATTAAACGCGGCTTAAACACATTACCGTCTAAGCTGAATTTAACTTTAAGAATCCTTATAAATGTTAAGGAGTTTATCTGTTCTATATAAAGTAATTAATATTTAGGTATTTATATGTGAAGCCTTTTAAAAATAACAATGGTATTTCTAGAGTTTTGTATCTCTATATCGAACTGAGGTCAACGCCGCCAAAATTTCCCACAAAATTTTCGAAAAAATATTTCATTAAATGTATAAAACGGCTGATATTAATTCAATAATAAGCGTAATTATTTGTTTTGAAATCATTGCAATAAAACAAATAATTGTTTTTGAAAGATATTATTTATTTATATTGTTATAAATTAAATCATTCATATAAATACGTAATCATAATTTTTATCCATTCACTGAATTATTTTTTTTCACAAACTATTTTATTAATATAAGTACACAGGTTGTCACATAAATCAAACAGCATAAATATGTTTCAGTTTAATTATTTAATCCAAATTACAACTACAATAAATTAAATTTAATCAAAATATTTACAACTTAAATTAGTAAAATCAAATACAATTTATAAATATTACTGACTAATATAAATTTTGGTAATTATAATCATAGTACCTAAAGAAGCCTTACCAAAGAGTTAGTGTACGTCCAGAGTGGACGCTATAATCGAGCGTCGAGCGTGGCGTCGCGTCGGGTCCGGCGTTCGAATGATTTGAATTCAAAAAATAAAAACGTAATTTTACAGTGGATACCGTCTCATATAGGTTTGACGGGAAATGACTTGCAACCTACCTTACTGCGCTACACCGGGTTCGACAAAATTAAAATCAGTCGAACTGAATTAAGTACTGCCTTTCGACTCCGTTCAGGGCACATTCCTCTGAAAAGCTTTTTATATTTAATAAAAATAAAGTCATCACCAAATTGTGATATATGTAACATTGTAGAAGATGTATACCATATAATGTCTGAATGCACACGTAAATAAAGTCGTCACCAAATTGTGATATATGTAACATTGTAGAAGATGTATACCATATAATGTCTGAATGCACACGTAACCGAGCCCAAAGACTAGCACTGGAGAGTAAAATGAAGGACTCATTAAGATCTGTGGGTGTATGTAATGCCATCCTTGCTTTCCCGACATCAGAGGAAGCAAGAATGCTTTACAGGCTGGTTATGGTTGGAATGAAAAACCGGTAAATTATCGATCGTTTATGTACATTTTGTTTTTTTTTCTGTTTTATTTTGTTGTTAATCACTGGGGTGACATGGTCAATTTGTGACTAAACCCCAATTAGAAATAAATAAATAATTTAATTTTTTTTATATTACATAAATCTTAATAAGTACGCGTGGATAGCCGAAAAACCCGAGACGATGCCAGATGAACAGCTGCAACACAACAAAATATAACCCAGCGCCATATAGTGGCGAGTTATATTGCAATTGATAGCATAAAACCATCTCCGTGCAATTAATCTGACATAAAAAACAACCTCTGTATAATAAATTTAGTTTTTTTAATTAAATAATAACCGATTAATAAATAAATTTCGAAATGACCATTGCAACTATATTCGCCCTAAATTGTAATCGTTTCTAAAATTACCTTAGTAATAAGACTCAGGTAAATAATCCTAATAATTATTTAATTATCAAAAATAAACAAATGATACGAGAAATCAATTTGACAGATAAGAAAATAGTATTAACTAATTTGATAACTCGTTCACCTAATCCAAGTTATGCCAATAATTTACATTTGTTTAAAATAGTAGTCGATGCCAGAGAATGATGTAAACAATAAAAACAAATACCGTATGTACGTGTAGATACTACGAAACGTGAGAGTCAATATAAAAAAATTTAGATGCAATTGTGTGTATTAGTGATTGTGCAGTCGCCACAATTCAGCCATAAGCCTTTTTTTTGTAATTTTAATATTATTGGGGTTCTTTTACCAAAGAGTGTACATGACGAAACACGTGTAGACGAAAAGGCTATAAATAAAGGCTTCGCCCCGCTCAAAGGAATAAACTTTTTTTTAAATGTTCAATGCTTTTAGTGTTCACAGCAGAACTCGTAAATAGTTACCCAATTGGAAAAATATCGAGACAGTCATAACGATCACCGACAAAAATGAAAACTGGAAAAATGGAAAAAACTGTTACTTTTTTGAATTTGTAAATCAATTAGAGTCAGTGTATGTTACGTAAAGGTGCTGGTTCAGGTGTCTTGCGGAAATTGTAGAAATGCGGACTCACCGGTCTTGAGGATGCGGGTTTGAATTGCACTTCACTCGTGGCGATATATATTGTGTTACACTAATCACGTATAGTGTCGATGCAGTCAGGAATGACAATAAATACTTCATAGATACTGTCACTATTTATTTGGCCAGAGCTTCGCCTTACAATACTTATTATATAATAAGAATGACTAGATATCACTGACATCTTGCCTTTTAAAGGCCCATCTATATAAGTCAAAGCGATTACTATTTATATAATTATCCTTATTTATGTATCTCTAATATGGTTAGTAATCTGTTTCGACATGTAGATCAGCGACATCTTTCCTTTCATGGCCGAACTATGAAGTCAAAGAATATACTATTATTAATAATGATCAAACTAATGATTCAATTCTATATAATGATATCCATTCTTATTTAAGTCCTATTAAAATCTATATAATATTAATAATTCTTATTTATGTATCTTTAATATGGTGGCGCTAATATCAATGTTCCGGTCGTGTTGTAGTCTCGTCTCTTGAATGTGATGCAGCGGCACCGGAGGTGGGTGCTAACAATTGGTTTTAGCGTCTATGAGGTTTTCACACTATAATATTACACATAATATTAATGATCGGTGACTCCAATAATTTTAGCGTGGAATATGCATCGGTTTCGTAGCGTCCGTGGTAAGATGGAAAAGTAAGTGAAAGAATAGGGAGGAAGGAAGGCGGAAGGGATGCTTATGCGTTCGGAAACCTAAATATATAATGCGCGCCACCAGTCAGGGTTATTTAAATTTAATAATTTCTAAATTAACGTTAATGCGGTTTTCAAATTTAATTAATCGAAGATATGATGGGCTGCACAAGCTCGATACAAAATCTCAATATCACATGTACACAGGCCGCTATACTACGCGTCGCCAGTCTGGCGTAAGCGCAATATGGCACGAGCATATCGGTAACACGAACCCATAAGTTTACCTCCTACCAAAAATCGCTGAACGCAACTAAATATGTTTTCGCTTCAAAAATAATAAAAAATGTTTTGGCAAACAGGACTGAAAAAGGTTTTCTATTCGCTTACTTGTATTGGAACTCTTTTGTATTCTCCTATTATATATACGAGTGATCGTTCAGTAGTCGAAACTGGAGGAAATTCATTATTTTTTCAAGTTTCAATATTAAGGAAAAAATGAATTGTTTCCAAAAAATATGTATTCGAATAAAAATATGTACACTATATATTGAACTTTTGTTATTTCAATATTAACTAAACAAAAAAAAATCGGTCGAAAAATAGAGGAAGAAGATGTATTTAACTGTTTTGTTTCTGCATATTTATTTACATATACCACCATACATACATAGTTTGATGGTTTTTACTTAAATATACATAAAACAATTCCAATGGGAAAATTATGTACTATATCCCAGAATCAAATCCATTTTGCCTTTAGCTAAAGCATTGTTTATAAATTTCATATCTCTTATATTAAAGTTTTACAGGACGATCAAACAAAATTCACACTTATTTTCCCAAGCTTTCAGTCCGATTTTCATAAATTTAAATATTACATCAATTTACAAAAGAACGTAACGTTCAAACTTGACTTCTGTCAATTCAGATGAAATTTAGATTAACGTAATTAACGTAAAATAAACGTAATTTAGAAACTAGTAGATGTGATTAAGTAAATACCTCTTCTCATATATTAAACGAAACAAGCCTAACAGAGAACTCGATCGAGAGTAATTAATGTTGGTCCCTACAGAGTGCAAGATGTGTGTGTCCGGTCACCAATTTTCTTATTTATCGGACCGAATTCCCACCCATTAGCAGGACCAGCCGGTTATTAAGCCTGCACACGACTCTTACAAATAGATTGTGTTTAAATGTCAGCTTTATTATTGCTTTCTTCATTTTCCCAGTTAATTGGGCACATTTCTTAGTGATAGTAATATTTACTTGTATTTCTATATCTATATTTCATCCTATTTAGATCTATCGTACCGTTTTTAGTTGCCGGTGTCAGTTGTAGCGAAATAACGATTTGATATTTGTAGGTTCCAAGCTGATTTATTTTTATTGATGATTCTTTTCCAAATTGGGGTACATTTTGTTCACGATTACTAGTATATATAAATACAGATATTTTTAAGTCGTTCATTTAATTTTGATCTACCATAAGAATCATTGGTCATTACAAAAGATAATCCTGTTTGGAAAATGTAGCTATCCACGGCTTCTCCGCTGAACAGCAGCCTTATTATTACTGCACCACAGATTTTCACTCAAATAGCTAAGAATTAATGAGCTTCTATACGTGGCTTCGCTCGATCTAATGTAGATTTTTTGTCTAAATGAAAATTGCCCTATTTTCCTGACTCTCTGACAATGTGTTTAAAATTTCGTGCTGATCGATTGTGTTGTTGTTACGTGGAATGGTAACAGACGAACAGACAAACTTACATTCGCGTTTATAATATTAGTTACGATTTCAATGTAGTATTTAATATATTGTAAGTTTTAAGAATAAATGTTAATTTCTCAGTAAGACTGCCTACCCTTAAGACGTTCATGTCGGCATTTACTTAAGTACTCTGACCCCGGCTAACTTGATTGGTCTCTCCATCAGGTCCAATTAAATTCTGGGTTAGGACAACGCCATCTCACTATCAGATGCTCCGTTAATCTATTTAGAAAGTTGAGATCCACTTAAGAATCATCTGTTTTATGTCACTTATCATTTATTTGCGCATTCATTGCTTACCACGAGGTTTGTTTTTTCTCTGTCAAAATAAACTGTGGAATAATGCAATAAAGTTTATTGGGTGAATGAGTTTTAGGTTATTGTCTTTTTAGTTTTTCTCTTTCAGAATTCATAACAGCTTTCAGGTTATGTTAGGTGTAATAATATATTCTATTACTTACTACGAAGTGGATAGAAATAAATGTTTATTGCGCGTTAAATGTAATAAAGGTTAATAAACGATAATGGTGGTATAATAGTATACCAATAGAAGATTATTAGAAGTTTCGACTGCGAAAACTCAACTGACATACTGATTTTTATCACGAATACAGTTCTGGTACTATTTTGTACTGACTCAAAGAATGAGAGTTAGTAACCAGGCTTTCCAACTCAGTTTTGAAACGTACCAACATATTTTAACTGACTTCTGTACTGCAGCTCTGTTTATGTCGCTTATACGAGTATTAGCTTTAGGTTAGCAGTGAACATGTGGACGAATTCATTCGAATTTTGAATTCATAAAAAAAAGATTTCAGTTTTGTCAGCTTCGTTGTGTCAGTCGAGTGATTTAATCGATGGAATATCAATCCGATGTCCGCGGGTTCGAACTCCAGCATGCACCAACGAGTTTTTCGGAAGTCGTAAATTTACTTATTCGAATTAGTAACATTATCGGTTGACGGTGAAGGAAAATATCAGGAGGAAACCTGAAACTGAGTAATTCCCTTAGTAACATTGTATGTGGGAAATGAGTTTGAAATTGCCAATACGTTGTAGGCTGCCATGGCGATTAGGCCTATACCTTCGGAGGTAATAGCTCTGCAGTTGGTCTCTTACAGGCTGATGATACCAAAATGTTCTTTTTTTAAAAATTTATTATAGCACGGTGCAATGACTGAACTGATGGTAAAAACAGTACAATCCTAAAACATCGGCGACCACCCAGAGACAAACCATCCATCGCCAATCGCCGTGGTCATGCCGGCCTGCGTAATTGACTTTTCACGTTACGCTTCAAGGACCTCATGTCATAGGAAGAAGGGAACACACTGGCCGGGAGACTGTTCCACTGCTTTACGGTACGGTAAAAGAAAGACGTTATGAGCTTTTTTAGTTCGTACCCGGATAGAGTTTACTATAAAACTGTGGCTCCGAAGCTCAGCGCGTGTGGTTCGGTAATGGCAAGGAGAGGAAGAGATTAAATGGAATAGTTCTTAAGAACACTCGCAATGATAGAGACCGTAGAACACACTGAGTGAGGCAATGTGAACGCAACGAAAAAATGTCACTCTATACACTCGGTAATATCTGCATCATTAAAAGTTGTATCGAAATATATAATGCACTAATATTTATTTGACAAATCATATGAACTCCTTGAATCCCTAGAACCATAATGGTTTAAGATCCATACAAACGAATGTAGACCTTATAAATCACAAGTCAACTAAAGTTTTTAGCAGCATAAGTTAAAAAAAAAACTGAATTACAAAACGTAAAAATTGAATAATAATAAATTATGTACTGTAAAATTACAATTTTTATGTAAAACTAGCGGGCCCGGCAGACGCTGTCCCGCCCCGACTATAAAAAATATTTTATTTTAAATATTCTATAATTATTTAAAACCTTCCTCATGAATCACTGTATACACCGGTGAAAACATTATGAAAATCCGTACAGTAGTTTTTGAGTTTATCGCGAACAAACAGACAGACAGACGCGGTAGGGGACTTTGTCTTATACTATGTAATGATGGTGTATTATTAAATTATATCTTCATTTCTAAGATTTATTTAATACTAAATCATAAAATTGACAATTTATCTATTAGTTTATTCCTTAATGTAGGATACAAAAAAACACAATAGTCTAATGAACAAAAGTATAATCAGTCAAATTAAAACTCTTTGCGCACCGAGACTATTTATCCGAGTAGAGATTCGCCCTACAATAACTACGACATAGAAATGAATAACCGATTAATGATATCTTGTCTTTTATAGGCCGAAGTCTCTAATAAGATGGCGCTAGTGTTAATGTTCCGGTTGCGTATGGGACGAGTTATAGCGGTACCGAAAGTAGATGTTTAAATCATTTGAATATCATTTTACTTTATAAAAATATTATAAAGGCCATATTAAATCATTAATATTAATTACAAAATCCGTCCGTCCATTTTGTCGTCCACAACATCCGTCATTTTGAGATTTAAATCTTAATTCCGAAGCCGGGGATTTAATAAGCTGTATTGTTGACATTCATTGTTGACCAACAGAATATTTGTTTATGAACCCAACAAACGCACTCGACATAACGAACGGACGAAACATCCCAATCGATATGGGCATTTAACATGTTGATGGTTGATTAAGTAGTGCCCATGCCCGGGTAAACCATGTGGATAATTAATTGAGTCCCGGGACCGTATGCCGGGACGGAGCCAATCCAGGCGGCCCACCACCCGACATTGACCGCAAATTGTCTAATTTATCGCACTACTGGCTATGGTATCACTTGAGAAAATTCAGGATTTCCTTTCACAGTTTTTTATACTCCGTAACCTTATCCTTACTAATGTTACCAATACGAATCTAAGTTTGTTTGTCAAACATTCACGCTTTAACTACTGAACTGATCAACATGAAATTGTATAAACGTTTTCATGGGCATAGGATACCTTTCATGCCGATAAAAATCACAGTTTCTGAGCGATACATTAAATCAATACAAACGCGAGCGAAAGCTAGCTAGTACATACATATAAAAAATGGGTGTTACTTTTTATACGTCATATCTTTGCCTGTGGAATCATATCTGTGGAATAATCTCCCGGCCAGTGTATTCCCTCCTTCCTATGACATGGGGGTCTTTCAAGCGTAAGAGTCACTTACGCAGGTCGGCATGACATCGGCGACTGGCGTTGGATAGTTTGTCTCTCGGTGGTTGCCATTGATACATGCTTACCCTCAGGCATAGTGTAGTCACTTTGTCGTGCTGCAATAAAATAAAATAATAAAAAACTGTATAGGTTATTATAGCATTTGTCTACAATATCACCTGATGTTAAATATCGATATGGTCTAAGATAGTATATGTCGGCTAGCACGGTTGTAGTATGGCGGTGACGCCAGATAGCTCTCTCGCCATGTTCCATCACAAAAATGATATAAATGAGAACTAAACCACCCCATCATAATAATATCGTCAGAATGAACTCACTAAACCAACCAATATTAATAATAATATCGCCATAAACCTCCCATAATAATAATTTCAACACATCTCAATATAAAACAATTAAATACTATTAATTCAGACTATTTGGAACAGTAGACAACCAATTAATGACACAATAATGTGGGTAGGTGCCGATATATACATCCCAAACCTAGAGAGGGACTGCATCTCAAGTGCAGCTACTGGAACAAAGGCTTGAAAGCGTAACAGCGTAAGCGTAACCTAACAGCATAATAAACTTGCTTTCGCATTTACAGTATTATCTAGGACCAGCTTCGGTCCGCGACTTCGTTAGAAGACTAACACTTACTACAATATTTGTAATCCGGTGAAGCTGTAAAGACGTTACCAGGTCAATAGCGTATATAATTCGAAAAAAAAAGCAGCGGAAGCTCTCAAAAGGAAAAAAATACCCGATTTTGAAATTGGTGCTCCGTTCCTATTGGTCTTAGCATGATGTCATATAGCCCTCATAATCATATAACCTTCCCTGATAAATGAGATATCTAACACTGATAGAAGTTTTCAAATCGGTTCCGTTCAGTAGGTCTTGAGATTACCCCCTATAACTTCATAAACTCACAAGCTTTACCTCTTTATAATATTAGTATAGATTTGTGAAAATGTAAAAAATGTGAAATGATTACAAATATATTGTGTTACAATATTTTACATAGATAATTAAATATCATTGTCATTACATAGTATAAAACAAAGTCCCCTACCGCGTCTGTCTGTCTGTATGGTTATTCGCGATGAGCTCAAAATCTACAGAACGGATTTTCATGCGGTTTCCACCAGTGAATAAACTAATTCATGAGGTACGTTTTGGTATATAATTTGTCAAGGATTATTTTATAATCAGGTCGGGTCTACGATGACTTACAATAAAAAGTACGAGGAAAAGAATCGATAGTTTTATAAATCTTACGTCTAAATCAAAATTACTCTTTTAATGAAATAAATCAAAACACAAATATTAAACGTGTCAAGCGTTAGTCCTAATTTTATAAATCTTACGTCTAAATCAAAATTACTCTTTTAATGAAATAAATCAAAACACAAATATTAAACGTGTCAAGCGTTAGTCCTAATTGGAATACATAATTTAATCATAAATTAATATATTAATCCTTTACGCGATCTAATTTATTCTAACTTTAGGTAATAAATATTGTATACAAATAAGTAGTGCAATTAAGATCTTATAAATTAACTATGTAGGTAATGTTTAAAAAGTTTTATTAAGCGAGACACCTTAATAATAGTTTTTCGGACTGACTTTTGTATTAAAGTGAATATAAAACGTAAGACATTACGGTGAAATGTTTAGTTTTCTACAATATTCATTTACAACCAATTTATTTCCACTTAATTGCCGCTAGGGGCATAGTAATTTATTTTTGTATCTACTACATACATAAATGTGTAAGTTTATTAATTTGGTTTTTTTACGTATTGTTCTCTGAGTGCCTGTATTTTTAAAAATCATAGGTGGCATACGAACAGGTGGGTCATCTGATGTTAAGTGATCACTGCCGTGCATAGACAGTAACAACGCCAGGGGAGTCGCAAGTGCGTTGCCAGCCTGTGTTTAAGGGGAGGGGGAGGAGAAGTGGGGGAATGGAGATGAGCCTCCGGCGCTCTCACTGACCCAACGAAACGCAACAATGTAAGCACTGTTACTTCACGTCGGTGATTCTGTGAGTCAGGTGGTAGTACCGCAGGCGAGCTGACCCATTTATGCTGAAACCAGTAATAGCTTCAGAGTAACTCTACCACCCTAAAAAAAGCGTATGTCTGCCTATTTATTAATCATTCTCAACAGATTTCAAGGACATTTTGTACACATTGAGTATCGTTCATTAAAAAACTAATAACCTATAATTATTACTGTTGACAATTATTAAGAAATCATAGAATATGTATAAAAAATCTGCAGAGTATCGGTTTGTTAAGAATT
>MU160830.1:18696-46368 GCA_015888305.1 Antheraea pernyi | reverse complement strand
ATCAGTTCATTTACCTATATCCTCGTTTTTATGCGCAAGTCTTCTGAATTTCCTGTGAAAATGCACACGTTTATTTTAATCATATTTCGTAAAATAAACTCAACGCCGAAGAGTAAGCCGAATCTTAGAGAAATTCCAACCCCAATTCATTGTATTCTTGCCACGTGTGTGAGTACATTATTATTAAGCATTTTTTATTATAAAAATGTGATGTTGTCTCTAAAATTACCAACATGATTCGGAAAATTATCACAGTAACAGTTCGTGCGTTCACGGGCAATTCGAGGAGTTTACAATATAGGATTCATCTGAATCACTAAATATCATGTTTCAGGAATTGTTTATCTTAACTCTGCCCTCCCAATGCATCCTCAAATATTTTATGTATTACAAAAGGCAGATAAGCTAGACTTTGTGATGTTGTGAAGTTGTTATAAGAAAATACACAACAAGAAAAAATAATAATAAGTTCTTTGCCGGCTCAAAAATAAACAAAATATCATTGTATCGTTTTGTTATGATTTTTAGGCAGGGGCTCGGATTTAACGTGGGGAAATCCATTATAGATACACCACCCTTCCGGGGAGAGAGTGGTTTATGTCCAACCCCCACGGACTAAAACCCCACGGTGTACCGACAGACCGTATTGTTGAGTCCCTACTCCCCAGCCTAAAAGATGCAAGGCACCATGGGGTATTAGTCCGTGCGAATTGGACATAACCCATCCTCAGCTGCCCGGCAGGGTCCCTAACGTACGTTAGGGATCTCCCCATGAAAAAAAGGGTTCGAAACTCCAACATTCGCCAAACTTTTTAACCGGTCTGAATATAATAGTTGCGAAGAACAGAAATTTAGTTATAAATACGTGTTATATTGTATGTATAAGATCGACGCATCTTAAGGATAACTATATATTGATTTTAGAAGCCTATAAAAATATGTTTACTTTGTTTTATATTATACTCGTGTCTATATTACGCACAAGCCCGAAATTACGATTAAAGCTTGACGAGGGCTGTACATGCGTTGAATCTATATTCGAAAATTCATAACTACAAAACGTAGAAAAGTATACATTCGTATGTAATATATTTCTTACAGTTGAATAAACAAGTATTTTGTATTCAACCTTTAACTCCCTTAAGGGGTGAATTAGATGCAATGAAAGAATGTATGATATATAGTACCCTGAATATTGTAAAGTAACTTTACATTACGGTTTCAAATAAGGTTGGATAATCATGGATTCCAAAGTCCCTTATCTCATATCCATATTTTCCTCAGAAAATTATATTATGGTTTGAAAATGTTAGTAAGTCAAGGTTACATTGTCTAATATCAAGAAACGCGACTAGCATTTGAGATACAGGCTTGGCCTAGTTCAGACGTTAACATTCATTAATGTCTAACAATTTATTGTATGTCGTAGGCTCATATTGTTATGGTTTATTTTATTAAATACATAAAGTTATTATTATTATATGTGTTTATAAACACATATACACATATTATAAGAAAGAACTCAGGCTTGCGATTACTTCAAATATATATTACGAATAATTCGGGGTAACTGTTATAATAACATGAGATGTTTATTTTCTTTCGATGAAAGTCTAATGAATCATACGATGGAAATGTACGAAACGTCAATAAACAACCAAAAATTTGATAAATTTTATTTCTAGCGTAAACAAAGGAAATCACAGCTCATTAAATGATTTTTTGCAGATGTATTAATCACATAATTAGACAATATAATGTCCCTCCGTTTTATTTAAATAATTGAGTCGAAAATTATAACACAAAATAGAGAAAAGATCCAAAGTTTAGTTGAAATCTTCTTTAATATCTTTTAGATTTGAAACTTAGTTAAACAAGAACGGGACATTAAAAAGAGACAAACATACACATCTGTAGGAGTCAACACGTGAGTAAATGGGATAAAATACATTGCCCTTTATTTGATAATTTTAACACGTGTGAACTGCACACATGATTTTTTTTAGTAGTACGGTGTAATGACGATAATTTGCTTGATGGTCAATACATTATAATCCAAAAACGACGGTGACCAACGAAAGATTGGAACTGTATCGTTAATTGTATGTGATGAAGTTGCTGTACAACGACTGATCCCGGAAAGCGACACATGAAAAAAGAGTAACTGTGCCGGGGGTATTACGATGTGTATGGTGGTTACTAGATAGACCACTAGATAGACACCGGCTGATCTCAGACCGCAATACGTCTAAGCATTTACTTACCTATTTATACTGTTTTACTTTAATATAACACAGTTTTTTAAAACATTGGTAAATTCTTCCGTAAGGTCTCCACCTCAGCGTCAACCAGCGGAGGAGGCTATGATAGATTCCTACTGACTACCTGAAAAGTCAAAAATCCTGGTGGTCTAGTGGTTTGACCGGTGGAATATTATTTCTATGGCCACAGGTTCCACCCCCAGCATTTACCAACGAATTTTTCGCAATTCGCGTATATTTACCAATTTAAATTGGTAACACTATCGACTGACGGTGAAGGAAAACATTGTGACGAAACCCGAACCTGAGAAATATTCATGTAGTACTACTGTATCTGGGAAAACATAGAACTGCTGATTTCTCAGAGTTTGAATCGCTAATACGTCGTGGTCCGGCGTAGTGATTATGCCCATACCTTCTTTTGGGAAGAGGCCTATGGACCTGCAGTGGTTCTCTTAAAGGCTTATGATGATGATCTGATCATAACCTGACCATGTTGTTCTACTCATATGTTTTTGCCGGTGAGCGGGAACTGTGTGAGCATTATTTCCGCTCAAAAAGTTGGCAATTGAGTGTTCTTGCGGTGACGTTATGGAAGTGTTCAAGGATTAACCAGAGCTAAGCGTTAACTTAACAATGTGACTAAAACCGCGTAAGGTTCTAGAGGGCAGCCCAAGGAAAATGCACCAGCGCTGCGTAACATCGTAGCCGTGCGACTTATCATCATTGTCAAACAACAAATCTTAACGAAATTATGTTTTCAAAGTTTTTTTAACTTTAAGAATAGATATATAAAAGAATACTGATATATCAAAACATATTAATGGGGCTAGGACCGTGACCTTATACACCGTAAACGAAAAAACCGTGAAAAATGTTTTTTTTTAATTCAACTCATAAGATGGGGGAAAATGGAAAAATCCGTAATTTCTTTATAGCTTGTCATTTCATTAGTCAGTCAGCTTATTAGTTATATTTATAGGTATATATAGATATAAAATAAAGGGTCGAAAATAATTAGGTACTTATCAATATAGCTAAAAGGTGAACGTTGTTTTTTGATAATGTATTTTTTCTTATTACTACAAAATAAATACAATCTAATCTGAACTAACCAAACCCATGAAACAGTAAACGTCAAGGTTAATGATGTATGAATTTGCGTTGAACTTACAAAGTCAGTTAAATATCAGCAGGTCGAGAGTTCCGATCGGGCCGTCAATGGGAATGGTTGTCCGCTTTGCTGCGCGATACTCGTGATTTAGTGACGTCAGTTATACTTACAAAGTCAGTTAAATATCAGCAGGTCGAGAGTTCCGATCGGGCCGTCAATGGGAATGGTTGTCCGCTTTGCTGCGCGATACTCGTGATTTAGTGACGTCAGTTATTACTTCGTGAGCGTTCGTTTTCATTGTTCCGATCCGACACACCTGCGTTCTGTTTCTTGGAATTGAGTGAGACCCTTCCTTTGTATTTATTTATTGCCTTGTTTATTTCTTGGTATACTTAATTGTTTACTTAGTTATTTATCTATTTATTTACGTATTTCTTTAATCCTTCAGTCATTTCTTTATATATTTATTTACTTTTCAATTATTTATTTAATTATCTATTTATTTATTTGTTGTCTATTTACACATTTTATTTACTTGTCTCGCGGCCGTATTTCTTGTATTATTTTCGTCTTTTGTTTCAATTTAAACAACTCTATTAATCCGGACTCGATATAGTCTCATAACTTACGTTTGGCGTGCCCCCCTGCCCCTCAGGCAGGGAGGTTGTTTCGCGGCCCCCTCCCCCCTCAGGTCACCGGGATGGCCGATTTAGAACATGCTGCTAGGTTCCGCGATTACCTGCTTCAGCAGGGTCCGAACGTGGACGTCGCGACCGCGTACGCTAACTTTGCTGCGTTGTTCTCCGAGAACACGCATTACGTCTCTCGCGTCGCGACCGCTAACTCTTTCGCGGCCCTCTCGCCGCAATCCGCTTTGAACGACGTAGATAGAGGGATTTCACAAATCCCCATACCGAGCTCCAGCTCGGAGGCCGGCTCCGATATGGAGCTCGACGTGGCGGCGTCCGACGAGCTGCCCGCGACCGCGACCTCCGAAATAATCGCGACCCCCGCGCCCTCAGCGCACTCCGCGCCTTCTGCGCACGTAGACGACGGTTTTAAAACCGTCACCTATCAAAAACGCCGCGGATCGCGTTCTTCAGACTCCGACCAGGGCTCCGCACGCCCGGTCGAGAAATGCGCCAATATAGATGGCGTTCGGGTGCCGGCTATACCGGCAAACGTAAGACCGCGGGCGAGCAAGCCCAATTCTTCCTCTGTCTCGCTCTCTCAGACAGATGCATCGGGTTCCGTAGCGGCTAAGAAGCCCCGCCCACCTCCCCCTGTAACGATTCAAGATAAGTCCCAGTGGACCTCTATCTCGAATAAGCTCAAAGTTTTGAAAATTAATTACACGTCCGCCCTTAGCACTCCGGCGGGCATTCAAGTTAAGTGTCCCACCATAAGCGACCACCGTGCGCTAACTAAGTTCCTTAGGGAATCGAAGTTAGCTTTTTTCACTTTCGCATTAGAGGAGGAACGACTCCTTCGCGTAGTACTTCGTCGCGTCCCGGCTGAGATCTCAGTCGACGACGTCAACGCCTCCCTTAAGGAGAAAAATCTGCCGATTCGGGAGGTACATAGGATGTACCACCCACGCACCCGCGCCCCTTACAACATGGTTCTAGTCCTCCTTGACCGTACCTTAGAGGGTAAGGCTATCTTTAGCCTCACCTCAGTCTGTGGTCTCAGCGGCATCACCGTGGAGCCGCCACGAAAAACTCATACCCCGTCGCAGTGTCATAACTGCCAAAGTTATGGCCACTCGGCGAGGAATTGCCATCTCCGCCCCAGGTGCGTTAAGTGCCTAGGGGATCATGCCACTAAGGAGTGCGTGCGCACTCCCGACACCCCAGAACCTCCCAGCTGCGTGTTGTGCGGTAACGCGGGCCACCCCGCGAACTATCGCGGCTGTCCCCGCGCACCGCGCACACAACGCCCTCGCCAGGCGCGACAGGCGCCTAGGGCGCCTGTGAGCGCCGCCCGCCCTCCACCTCCGCCTCTCATGTCCGTGGAGGCCTTCCCTGGCCTGCCGGGTGCCTCTCGCGCCCCGGCAGCGCCCGCGTCCACTCCGCGCGCGCCACCCTCTGTGCCGCGCGCACCACAACCCGGGCGGGCCCCTCTGGCTCCCTGGGCTCCCCGGCCTCAGGCTTCTAAGCCTCAGGCTCCTATCCCGCAGGCACGGCCGACACGCGCCGCGCCCGCCTTCTCTATGGGGCTCACCGGAGAGAGCTGGCTTTTCCAGCTATTCCGGGAGCACGATCTACAAGAAGTTTTAAACTTCAACGCGGCCCTCCAGGCCGAGGAGGATTTGGGCAAGCTCAACGTGCTCGCGCAATACCCGAGTATTGCTGCGAGCTTACACCGTATCGTTCGTTCCCAGAATTTAAACTCAATTAATTAAAATTCACGGCTATGAATAGGATAAAACCGCGCGGTCTATCTCTTTCGTTTTTTAACGCGAGATCTCTTAGGACACAGCGCGATTTAGTAGCTGCCTTTTTACGCGATAGACAGATTGACGTTCTCCTCGTCCAGGAGACGCTTTTAAAACCGAAAATGCGCAATCCCAGAATCGCGAACTACAACATAGTTAGAAATGACCGTGTCACCCGCGGGGGCGGCACCTTAATTTACTATAGGCGTTCGTTATATTGCATGCCGATAGATCCGCCCGTTCTAACCAATATGGAAGTATCAGTATGTACGTTAGGTATGACCGGTCATCCGTCCATTGTATTAGTGTCCGCGTACCTCTCGCCGAACAAAGAGTTGTTACAAACAGATTTACGAGCGCTGCTCAACTTAGGAGATTCAGTTATTATAGCGGGGGACCTCAACTGCGGGAACGTTATCTGGAATAGTCCGAGAACCTCTCGTAACGGGAGGATACTCGACAAACTAGGTAGGGTCCTCGCATTTGACGTCATAGCCCCTCCGGAACCCACACACTATCAAGACAACTGTCGCCCGTCAGTCTTAGACATAGCTCTTTTAAAAAATATCACGCTTCGGGTACGACTCATACAAGTCGTACACGAACTTGATTCAGATCACCGCCCGGTCGTATTACAGTTAGGTTTCAATTCAGATTTCACCCCTCCGTCGGTCAGGGTGGCTGATTATGTTAGTTTAGCTCGTTATTTTAAAGAAAATCCATCGTCTGACATTTTAGACGGGATCCCAGACGTGTTGACGTCTAGAGCCGACGCGGATTCGGCTATCGATTCCCTGGTCGACTATCTTCAGACCGCCGTCAGAGAGACCTCGAAAGAGGTACAAGCGGCGAACGATC
Source organism: Antheraea pernyi (assembly GCA_015888305.1). Lineage (NCBI taxonomy): Eukaryota > Metazoa > Arthropoda > Insecta > Lepidoptera > Saturniidae > Antheraea > Antheraea pernyi. The sequence continues at coordinate 39,698 of MU160830.1, read as the reverse complement.
GCCGCTTTATACTCCCTGACGACGTGAAAGCGTTGATCACGGAAAAGAACGCCGCGACTCGAGCTCACGACGCTTACCCGTCTGTAGAGAACCGCGATCGATTACGCTCACTACGTAAATTAGTTAAAACTCGTATCTCTGAGATTCGGGGCGACAGGTGGGACAGGCTTCTGGAGGATCTCCGGCCGTCTCACCTGTCGTACTGGAGACTCACGCGCACTTTAAAATCAGATCTCGCCACTCCGATGCCTCCTCTCGACAGAGGCCCCGGGTTGCCTCCCGCGTTCGATAGTATAGATAAAGCAGAATGTCTAGCCGCGAGTTTAGAGAAACAGTGTTCGCCAAACACTGATAATACTGATGCTGTCCATATCGGATCGATCGAGTCGTCGGTAGAGCATGCACTCGCATCTCCACCCGCGGATACCCTAACCTCGATAACTTTTGATGAAGTTTCAGCCGCCATAAAGCGTCTCAAGCTTAGAAAGTCCCCAGGTCCCGATGGAATCAGGAACGAGGTGCTGAGACTCCTTCCTGACCACATCATAGCTCTATTGGTCTGCATCTTCAATGCGGCCATGTCCCAGGGCCACTTTCCAGCCGCCTGGAAGAAGGCCGTAGTGATAGGCATACACAAGCCCGGCAAAAAAGCTACGCTTCCCGATAGCTATCGCCCGATCAGCCTGTTAGATACATTAGGTAAATTATACGAGCGGCTCCTTCTGAACCGTCTCCAGGTCTCGATTACAGATTTAAAATTAATACCACCTGAGCAGTTCGGATTTCGTGCCGAACACTCTTGCACGAATCAAGTACACCGCCTCACGGAGTACATTTTCTCTAATTTTAATGCCGACCCGAAACGTAAACCGAAACGCACAATTGCAGTTTTTTTCGATGTCGCCAAAGCCTTCGATAAGGTCTGGCATGGAGGGCTCGTCCATAAATTATGTAAATATCACGTACCCGATAAGTTAATACATATTATCCACGATTTTCTCACTGATAGGACTTTCCGTTTTAGAGTGGATGGGGAACTATCCCTGCCCCACCCGATACGCTCAGGTGTGCCACAGGGCTCCATACTCGCGCCCTCGCTTTTCAATCTGTTCATCAGTGACCTACCTCGGTCTAAACGGGTCGAGGTAGGTTGCTATGCTGATGATACCGTTATTTACACTTCCAGCTTGCGGTCGGACTTTCTTAGGAAGCGCATCGAAAAGGCCGTTTGCACACTCGGTGAATGGTTTCGTCGATGGCGCATAGAAGTTAATCCTGATAAGAGCGCCGCGATACTCTTCGATCCTTTACGACGTAATAATAACCTCGAGCCCATCAGGCTATACGGAACCGATATACCTTGGGCCGACGAGGTCAAATATCTCGGTGTTACATTAGATAAACATTTAAATTTCGAGTCACATATAGATAGAGTACGAAACAAAGCCGCTATGGTTTTGGGTCGCCTCCATCCGTTGCTTTGTCATAGGAGTAAGATGTCCCTCAGACACAAGCTCACTTTGTATAAGACGTGTATCCGTCCCGTGATGACATATAGCAGTCCCGTTTTTGCGCATATGTCGAAAGATAATTTTCATAAGTTGCAGGTTCTTCAAAACCGCGTTTTACGTAAAGTGACCGGTGCCCCGTGGTACGTCCGGAGAGTTGATCTACATAGGGACCTAGAGATGCCTTCTATCTGGGCGTACGTAAAATCACTTACGATTAGTTATTTTGAAAAAGCCGCGAATCATCCCAGTCCGTTAGTGGTATCCGCCGCAAAATACGAACCCGTACCAAACGCTGCGCGTAGTAAAAGACGTCCGCGACATATTTTTACCGACCCTCCCGATGAAATAACGGCAGTGAACGATCAGTACCAGCCTGTCTCTCTAAACAGAGCGTGCTCACGCCCACGCCCGCGTAACCACAGATCACGCCGCCGTGGTCTGGGGGTAAATTTCGCTCCCGCACACCAGACTAGGCCCCCCTCGGCAGCAGCTCAAGCCTAGGTCCGTTCCCTCGGCGTGGAGCCCTTGAGTACGCTGCTCGCGCGATACAGTGACACAAAATCTTACATCACTGCGACAACATTACACATATCACCTCCACAAACGTGCACGCATACACGCTTACACATGCAGGTGGAAGGGTTTTATTTTTTTTCCCTTATCAAACTGAAATAGTTTAGAATATTATCCGATACGAAATATTTATAGGAGTTGTTGAGGTATGTATGCTTGGTACACATATATGTTTCAACAACTCGTATATGTATGAATAGTTAGCTTAGCTTAGGTTAGCTCAGATAGGTCGCGAATTGCTTGTATCAGGCAACAGCCAAAGCCGAGGTGTGCCGCGCACCCTTGAGCTAGTTGTCAAAGTAAAATCGGCTGAGTGCCTTAAGCGCTCGCCTTAGTAGTCCGGTGAAGCTGTTAAGACCTTGCTTGGTCAATAGCGTAGTCAGTTCGAAAAAAAATAAAAAAAATCAGCAGGTCGTTTACCTTGCTAGTGAAGTAAGTGACAAAAGTTTATTGCTACAAGCATCATTACATAGTATAAAACAAAGTCCCCTACCGCGTCTGTCTGTCTGTCTGTTCGCGATAAACTCAAAAACTACTGAACGGATTTTCACGCGGCTTTCACCAGTAGATAGAGTGATTCATGAGGAAGATTTAAGTATATAATTTGTTTATATTTTTTAATTATCAGGAATTAGCAGGACAACGTCCGCCGTGTCCGCTAGTGTTATATAAATATGCCAATACAGATTAATAAAAACTAAATGTTATTTAAAATTAAGTCACACATTGACTACAAAAACTACATCAGAATTAGGACAATTGTTTACATAAGGAACTAACAAACAAGCAGACAAAATATACGAGGAAACTTCTTGAGAGTTTTTTTTTTAATGATATTCCGATTTTAACCAGGTGTTAATGAATTTATGTAAATAATAAAATACGTGTTTATATTAATTTCAGGCTAATATAGATACCTTATATTGACATTTTAATCGTTAAATTATTCGATTATTAAATTGTTCGGTTGGGTAAATGACATGAACCCTATTTACATATTCTGATGTATGGAGATGATGAACCGATTTTGATGAAATTTTGTGAAAATTTGTGTGTGAATCCGAGATTTATTTAGATTCACAATTGGAAACGGTAGGTGGCGCTGGGGTTGACTTTTAGATTTTTTTATTATCATGGTAGGACAACGTCCACCATTCCCGCTAGTATACATATATTTTGCTCAGGGGGGCAAAAAAAACCGTTTTTTTCATAGTCGTACTGAAAAATATGTTGTTTGATACCTTTAGAGAAATCTCCCCAAAAATGAGCTTTTAATTTCAATACAAAAAGGCCTCATACTCATTTTTAAAGTTTTTGATAACTATTTCAGAAACTTCCGTTTTATATTATGTTTTTATTTTAGTAATGGCAGTCAAAACGAATTACTAACACTAAATTACTAACGGAGATATGATTTTTTTTCTATTGGACTAAGGAAAAAATCGAAAACTGTAATGTAGGCCCTTCCTATTAAAATTAAGAGCTCATTTTTGGTGACAATTCTCTAAAAATGTCTAGCAACCCATTTTTTAGTATGACTTATAAAAAAAACGTTTTTTGTCCCACCCTTATGTTGCTATTATAAACTTGGGTGAGTCTCGAGGCTAAGCAAACATAGTGCGAAGGACGTCCCCTATCTTGCAAAGGGCAGCTGAAATTGATTGAAAGCATTGAAACAATAAATATTGGGACCGAGTATCACGGTACATTTGGGAATTGATATAAATAAAAATCATTCGCCGAATATATGTAAACGCAACGTTTCAAACGATTGCAGCTATTTGGCTAATTCTGGTTTTGTTGTATTTGTAATTGTCAGGACAAGGTTTGAATATAAATAAATGAACATTTCGGGATAAAAAATCTCCATATAAAAAGTGAGTAAGACAGAAGACAATAGCGAGATTATGTAGGTGATGGAGCCACGCTGAAGCTATTACTGGTTTCAGCATGAAGGGGGCCGGCTTCAGACAGAAAACCAACGTAAAGTAACAGTGCTTGCATATAGTAGGCAACTCTGCACCATCTCAGTAGTTTTTATCTCAAGCAACCAGCAAATGATAAGCATAAAGTAAAAAATATAGTGTTTGTGCAAGATCTAAATAAGATATATTGAGGAATATCAACACAAAAGAAAGTCGACGTACTCATAAGGACTGCCTTCAGATGTGAAAACTCAAAACAATAAAACAAAAAGGCCAGCAACGCACTTACGACTCCCCTGGTGTTACTAGTGTCTAGGGACGGCTGTGATCACTTACCATCAGGTGAACCGCCTGTTCGTTTGCCCCCTATAATATAAAAAAAGATCTTTAAAAATATCGACAGAATTGACGTACAGTTGTTCAGTTGCCATATTATTTCATTACATGATTGTACTAAAGATTTGGTCTCATTTTCTTCGTGATTACACCGTGCGAAGTCGGGACGGGCATTTAGCTCACTTAGCTTAGCTTAGCTATATTGTACTCTTTCAGAATCAGAATCAAAAATACTTTATTCAGTTTTGGCCCTGAGTTTAAGGCTTATGAACGTCAAAACTACCACCAATTCGGAAAAACAACTCGCTCACCGAGAAGAATAGACAAGAAACTGAATCTGGTTTATCTTTTTATTATGCTTATTTTTACAAACATAATAGTTTTTGGTAGATGCACAGAGAGGGGCGTCATTTCCCAGACATCACCATCGTTCACACAGTGATACACCCTACAATATCCTTTAGACATTAAAACCAGCTTGACATGGTGCTCGAAAAAAGTAAGTGAAAAAGTAAAAGGCTGTTACTGATCTTACTGAGTCTAAAACATGGAATGACCATGCCTTGGGATAGGTCATATTCAACATCAAACCAATACCTACGATCACAAACATATATCTCTCTATAAGTATATGTATCTCATAAAAATGTAATTTCTAAGAATTACATTGAAAATTAAGACAATAATAAATTAGGTAAAAGGCCATCGACACGGTCGCCTACCATATGTTATATGTCGTGAAAATAACGTGGATGCAGTGTGGCGCCAACAACGTAGGTCATGACGGGTATTTTCGTCCTCGCCTTGATGCAGGGCTGCCTCATATCATACTCGCTACTCTAATAATAACTATTCCGTCATACACGCTTCGATTTTCGGTCTAATTGACCCGATGTGGTCCTCTTTCTTTATTAAGTTTAGAAACAATTTTATCATGAATAATATGAATAACTTTAGCCGTGTCTTCATTAACAGTAGTTGTAATATCACTTTACTGATCTATATCTATATAAATAACACTAAATTGCGCAGTGTGTGTAAGTGAATCACTTCACCTAGGTGCATCTATTCGGATAAGTCTTATTTTGTTATGTTTATAATCACCAGGAACAAAATTTGCATGATTTTTTTTTTCATATACAGATGTGAGTGAGTAAGAGACACAGAAGATTCGGGTTAAAAAATCTTCATATAAAAAGTGAGTGAATGAATGAGACAGAATATAATAGAGAAATTTTGTAGATGGTAGAGCCACGCTGAAGCTGTTACTGGTTTCAGCATGAAAGGGTCGGATCGCCCGGAGTAGAACCACCCTCTCACAGAAAACCAACGTGCAGTAACACTGCTTACGTTGTTCTAGTGATCTAGTTGATCTTCAAGTAAATTGACAGATTGATGTTTTGTTGCTTTTTCATTTAACTACATAACCGCAATGCAAAAGAAAGATTTGGCCTCATTTTCTTCGTTAGTACATCGCTGCAAAAATGTTGTGATATAATACATTACGCCATATTTACATTTCAAAATTATTATTAAGTGTAGTTACCTAAATACCACCACTCACACATTAGGGTATGTTTTATTCAATGATTTGTAATTTATTTTGTTTGTTGACAAGATATATTCAGTTTGGATGTATTACACACAGTAATTACTGCATTAAAACTCACTTGGATTACAAATTCGTCTCTGTTGTCAGTTCTTTTTCCAACATCGTTAACACCCCTGACAGCTTCTATCAACTTATTATGGAAACGACAAAGTTTACCAGAACATTGCTGACCGTGTCTTTATACATTTAAAGTAAGCTAGATAATTCGATTGAATTCGTTGTGGAATATGTGTTACATAGTAAATTCGCCGGAAAAGAATAAAATAAAAATAATAATCTAGATTTATAAATAACAATCACAAGCAGATAGAAACGCGAAGTGATTCACCTCCCAATATCTGTTTGAAAATCTATCTCACATGTTACTCACACGTTTATGATATGTATCTAAACCATTAGACATCTGGCTCTCTTGTAATACTCAAAATATTACTCCTCACTTCAAACAAAAGAATAACTTTATTATTATCATTTTGTTTGTTCTTTTGCCCTCGATAATTTTTTTTAACTTTATTTTTGGCAACCAATTTGTTTTTTATTATAACACGACAAAATATCTGCACTGTGCCTGATAGTAGACACAGTACAACCCAAAAACAATGGCAACGACCGAGTGACACACTATCCATCGCCGGTCACCGCTGTCATGCCGGCCTGCGAAAAGCTGGATATGCACAGGCTGATCCCCAAACGCGACCCGCAGAAGCGAATCATTATGACGGGCTTTTTCGCCATATACATGGTGTTTGCGACCCAGTCAGGCTGTAAAATCCTACTACCCCCCTTTCGCCATTGCCTCGTTCGTTATTCGGCAGGTTGCACCACGTGCAGGTGAGGTTGGCTTGGATGTCTCAAGTCTTAGATGTTATTCGACACCCGAGTAGTTCGAGTAGTTAATAGTACTACAAGTTCTTCCATTTAATTTTTAGCAACCAGTCTTCTAGTAGACTATTACTGCCATCGTCAAATGAGTATCGCTATTACAAGTTTCTTGATATAATTTCAATGAACTAACAAGATGGCGGCTATCTTGTTAGAACTTTCCATGGAGTTTTTGTGGCATCTCACAATTCATGATCCGTGGTATTATTTTCCATTCACTTCACTTATGCACAATAAACAAACTATATTACATAAAACATCACCAATTTTACATAATATAGAGTCAAGTAACACAAGATTATGAATAAAAAAATAAAATCCACTACATGACATACCAAGATCACGTCAAAAACTCCAGCATCCCTCGATATTTTAAATGTTATTATTAAATTAAAAATAAATAATCCCCGACGAAGAAAATTCAATTGTTCTAGCGTGGTGAAGCTTGATTTGAACTGAGCACGAAACCGAGAAATAATAGTTTTTCTTTCACTGTGTAAGTAATATAGAAAATGTATTAGTAATCAGCAAGTTTTAATTAAAAACTCTTTTACTATTTTAAATAAAAAAATGAATATCACAGTGTAACATTTATAGATGTTATAAGGGATAACTGAGGTCATAGAACAGTTATCGGAATTATATTTACAAAATGGAGTAATCAGTTATTTGTACAAAACACCTAAATGAGATTTTTTTTATATATCATAGGTGGAAAACGAACAGGTAGGTCACATGATGTTAAGTGTTCACCACCGTCCATAGACACTAATAACACCAGGGGAGTCGCAAGTGCGTCGCTAGCCTGTGTTTGGGTGGAGGGTGAGAAGGATAGGTGGGCCTGGGTAGATATATGTATATGTCACTATATTACAGTTATCAAAACAAAGAGGCGACCATGTTGTGTAATTAGACGAGCGTTTTAATATTTTATTTTAATATATATCTCTAAACATGTCACATAATTTTCATTGTTGTATATTTGAATTTTATAAGGTCAGGATATTCATTTTACGTTTACCCTATGTTCTTTTTGTACCACTGAAACGGTGTATGTAGATGAGTTTTTGGCGGTATCTGAAATGCCATGTAGTGGTCTTTATATTTTATCCATAATCTTGTGTTATTTGGCTCTATAGTGTGTAATGTTGGTGGTGCTTTACGTAATATAGTTTGGTTATTGTGCACAAGGGAAGTGGATCGGAAATAATACCACGGACCATGGATTCCGACTTGCCTTAAAAACTCCCAGGAAAGTTCTAACAAGATGGTGGATGAACTTGTAATATCGTTATTCAATTGACAATGGCAGTAACAGTCTACTAGAAGAATTTCATGATGATCGGTTCAGTAGTTAAGGTATGAAAGCTTAAAAAAGGTCACAATCGCATTTATAATATTAGTAAGGAAGTAAGAATACTTGCTACTAGAAGAATTTCATGATGATCGGTTCAGTAGTTAAGGTATGAAAGCTTAAAAAAGGTCACAATCGCATTTATAATATTAGTAAGGAAGTAAGAATACTTGCTACTAGAAGAATTTCATGATGATCGGTTCAGTAGTTAAGGTATGAAAGCTTAAAAAAGGTCACAATCGCATTTATAATATTAGTAAGGAAGTAAGAATACTTGCTACTAGAAGAATTTCATGATGATCGGTTCAGTAGTTAAGGTATGAAAGCTTAAAAAAGGTCACAATCGCATTTATAATATTAGTAAGGAAGTAAGAATACTTGCTACTAGAAGAATTTCATGATGATCGGTTCAGTAGTTAAGGTATGAAAGCTTAAAAAAGGTCACATTAGCATTTATAATATTAGTAAGGAAGTAAGAATACTTGAAATAAAAAATAATTTTTATATGTATGAAAATTTAACTCTAAACTTCTGATGTATCGATGGTTCTATTGTCGATGGTTGAAGTCAAACTCGTTCCTTGCACCAGAAATACAATTGTAGAGCTTTGTTTGTTACTTCGATCATCTTCTTGTGAGTATAAGTTACAGGATTGAATGGTCAATGGAAGGGTGAATAATGTGGGTAATGCCACCGTTGCATAAGTGTCTATTCTTCGCTGTCTATGTATGCCGTAGGTAACAAAAAATAGCAAATAATTTTCTGTGAGAATTGTAATGAAATCAATACATTTTATCTTATTCAGTAACGTTATATAAAAATCTATTAATATAGATGTTCGTTTCGAAGATACATATACGATATGATTCTAAATTTATAACAACGTTCTTTCTTATAGCAATGGAAAATTATTTTCGGCGGAGTGCCTTACGCTCTCGCCTTAGTAGTCCGGTGAAACTGTTAAGACCTTGCTAGGTCATTAGCGTAGTCATTTCGAAAAAAAAAAGAAAAATACAGGCTGTTTAGTAATAAGGTGTTTATTAAAAGTGTTTAAAATGTAAAGTATTTAAATATAATGCGAAAAATACAATACAGAGTTCTAGAAATAAACGAATGAATTCTAATTTTTTTTTATCATAGGAGGCAAACGAACAGGTCGGTTAGCTGATGTTAAGTGATCACCGCCGACCATAGACACCAGCAACATCAGGGGAGTCGCAAGTGCGTTGCCAGCCTGAGTGGAGTGGAGGGGGGAGTGGAGAGGAGAAGAGGAGAGAGTAAGAGTGAGGAGATGAGCCTCCGGCGCACTCAATGAACGAACGAAACGCAACAATGCAAGCACTATTACTTCACGTGGGTCAGAAGTAACCCGAGCGAGCTGACCCATTCATACTGAAATCAGTAATAGCTTCAGCGTGGCTCTACTACCTACTAAATTTGCGATTGGCGATATCTTCATGTAGAGACAAAATTAATGAAGCTACAACTATGAGGTTGAGACCGTCGGCTTCTTTGTGACGTCTCTCGTACCAAGGAATGATTTTTTGATGTTCAATTTGTGAGGTGATGCACCGGTTTATGAAATTTTGTATGCGAGTTCGTTTGTTTGTAAACTTAGATATATTAATATAGGTCCGTGAACTGTGTTATAAATAAAAAAGTACCTAACAACAACCCTCAAGTGCTCTTTAGTTAATTACCTGAAAGAAGAGATTTAAACAGTAATTTCACGCTACATTAGACAGCAATACAAGCTAGGCGTTCATAAATCAATAGTGATACTTGTAATAGCACTCAGTTACAAATGATGCGTGAAGCGAACACAAAATCTATCCCGAGCTCAAGACATTGACCTATCTATACGCAAGAGTAGTATCGACATTAAAAGATCTCAACACATCACTACATAGCACGCATCATACGTAACTATTACTAATATAAGCCGAGTGGAGATATTTTTATCAGAGCAACTGTCGGGTGCGACCGCGACGCAGCTACCGCGGTCGGTGCGGCGTACCTACGTAACGACTTTGCACTATCTATAATAAGTACTTTCATCTTATAAATAAAATGTAAATCACTATAAATGGGTACGATGGGCAGTTTAAGTTAAAATAAAATGTTTATAACGCAATAAAAACATACATACTATTTATATTTCATGTGTGTTTAGGTGGGCATGTGAAAAAAATATTTGTTTAATCAGCTGTTAGAACTAAATCGATAACTGATGCGGTTTTCGTCTGATACCATTTGTTATATGGGAAAAATCCGTCCGAGTTTTTGGACATTGCGCTATGGAATCGATCTTCAGGTGATATCGAGATTAGCCAGCTGGTGAAATTTCGTTCGTCCTTTTTGGTCTTCAACTTCTTGTACTTACAATAAGCGTAATATAAAAAATCACACGTTACGTACGTTGTAAAAATATTTAGAATAATGGCTTCGGAGTTTAGTTTTTATTTGGTTCTTTATTATACACATCAACATTTTAGAGATATCACATTTCGCAATAACTTCCTTAAAAACTATTTGCTGGTTAGAAAGAGTTTGTAATTGTAATTAAACCTCTTTCGGTCAAACTACCGCCTCCTCCTGCCTGTCCTCCGTTGACGGAGACGGCCACTTTGAGGGTCCTCCTCCCGGACCTTCTCCGCCTCCCGGACCTTCTCCGCCTCCCGGACCCTCTCCGCCAATTCGCGACCTATCTGAGCTAACCTAAGCTAAGCTAACTATTCATACAAATATGAGTTGTTGAAACATATATGTGTACCAAGCATACATACCTCAACAAATCTTATATATATTTCGAATCGGATGACGGACAGACGTAGCAAAGGACTTCGATTTATAATATGTAGTGATAAGCTTGAGATTTTAGTGTATGTACTTTCTTTCTTTTCTTCGGTCGTTATTTAGAGTTTTTTTTTCGCTTGTATATTCAAGATGATAAGTCGACAATATTGTTCAACAGATTCCTTTATTCTTCCCAGATTACCTCTATGCTAAATTTCATTCCGATCGGTTTAATCGTGAAAAGATAACAAACAGACAGACTGGCAGAGCTATTTTTGCAATTATAATATTTGTGTAGATTTAATGCGTATTGCTAGACTTAGCAAACTACTAGATATGATTTTTTTGTAGCCTCTGTTTTCAATAATGAAGAAACATTTCGGATATAGCGTTATTGCCTAGTTTCTTCTACCAATAGTAATAATTCAGCAAAGTTATCCATAAGATAAACTGTCCCGTAGAGTTTTACTGACATTTGACAAGTTATCGAAGCGATAACGCTATTGAATAGATAAACTACACTTAAAGTAGCTCAGAAACCGGGCATTATAAAATGAGTTTTAGTATTTACTTTGGCTGTTTTGTATGTACTTGGTTTTTTTTTTTATGTCATAGGTGGCAACCGAACAGGTAGGTCACCTGTTGTTAAGTGATCACCACCATCCATGGACACTAACAACACCAGAGGAGTCGCAAGTGCGTTGCCACCCTTTTGGGGGGAAGGGTTAAAGGAGGGAGAGGGAGAGAGAGGAGAGGAGATATAGGCCTCCGGCGCTCTCACTAACCGAACGAAACACTGCAATGCAAACACTGTTACTTAGCTTCAGCGTGGCTCTACCACCATCAATTTTAAATATTTAATTGAAATGATAATAATTAGTTTAAAGAATACGAAATTACATATTGCAATTTTATTAACAATCTTTTACAATTCAAGCTCGCGTTGGCAAGTCCTAATACCAAGTTGATAGATTGGGCTAGATTCATATAGTGGTTTAGACGGCATAAATTAGTACTGTATTAAAATATGAGTAAGTAGACTGATTATATATAAAAAAATATATATCTATCTCACTAATATATTCAAAGAATATTATAACCCTTTCATTCAATGAAACATCATCTTAAAAAAAAGAAAACATTACTTATTTTAGGAATATTCACATTTTTGCATTCAAAATTTTCACATTACGTTAAATATCTACAGCCATCTATAGTTTTTTGATGTGAGACATCTATAGGCGCGGGTAAACCTGATTTTGGCTTGGCGCGACGTAGCGACGCAAAACACGAACTTTGCACTATTAACGAAATATTCAAAAACATTTGCAACCATATCCGTAAAAACATAATATTCAAATTGTTTTGTCGGCCACTCGTTATATAAGTGTTACGTGGCATGCGCCGACGACTTATATACCCTTTGATAAATGCCGGCAAACACACCGCGCCTGGGCCTATTTGAATTTTTGTATTTAATAAAAATAATATTTATGTAATAAAATAAATAAACAGTCACTATTTTATGGAACATATTTGTAATCTGTATCTTTTCATTATAACATAGCTGATTGCTGTCGTAATCTGTTCTTTTAAGAATATACCTAATACAAAACAATTTCGATGTTTCACATCTACTAGGCGTCCCGTGACGGCTCAATTTTTAAAAATAGAAAAACCGACATTACAACTTTAGGAAATGATTTTTTCACCGAGCACTGTATGCAGTTTCGTTTATAGCTCTATAAAAAACATTTACGCCGTCCGGTCATAAATAAATTGTATTTCTTCATAATAAACCGCATTCTACGGTATGGCTTCCGGTCGATTTCAGTACAATATACTAAATTGGAAAAATAATCCACTACGAAGCACTAATACCTTAATTTATATCATAATAAACATAACAATCGTGACACCAACAACCATCGTACAGCTGCCATCGCGTCATCATGTAATACAATATCGTTCATAAATTTAAGCAGGCTAGATAATGGCCTAGTAATAATTGGTATCCTATTCTATATATGTAAAAGAAGTGATAAAAGTGTACCTATTGTGCGCACATCAGTAAAGAAGTATCGGATAGATTTCGATTTTTGATAGGAAAACTTCTTTAGGCGGGGTGAGCGGTATTCTAGGCAGGAGATAAATATAAGCATGATCGGCCGTATTGTGCTTTTTTTATAACATAGGAGGCAAAAAAATAGGCGGGTCACCTGATGTTAAGTGATCACCGCCGTCCATAGACACTAGCAACACCAGGGGAGTCGCAAGTGCGTTGCTAGCCTGTGTTTGGGGGAAGGGGCGGGGAGGCGGGTCTCCGGCGCTCTCACTGACCGAACGAAACGCAACGATGCAAGCACTGTTACTTCACGTAGGTGTTTCTGTGAGAGGGTGGTACTACGCCCACCATGCTGAAACCAGTAATAATTTCGGCGTGGTTCTACCACCTACAAACTATTTGCGCGGCTTGCGTCAGACTAGCGACAGGTAGTGTAGCAGCCTGTGTTCATGCAATATTGATATTTTATATTGAGCTTGTGCAGCCCATCATATGTTTGATTAATTAATAAACTGTATAAAAGTGTATATAATTCTTATTCGGAGTTCCAATACATTGAAAACCAGGCCAATGATAATAATTTCAATTTACAAATTAAGAAATTTAAATAATTCACACTTAATTTAAAAATTCTAAACAGAACACAGTTATTCTATTGTCCTTATGACTGCTTCTGGTTTTTTTTTACTTTTATTTTCTAGGACCTTATATAGAAAAACATTATAAAGATAACTTCATATTATATAAAGTTATTAAAATTTTAAGAAACTGCGATTTCTAAACACTACGCTTTCAACGCTGTGTTTTCTTGCCGTAGAGAAGTGGGCAAGCGGTGTGGTATGTTATGTTTTACGTTATATTTTTCTTCTGTACATAAAATATATTGTTAATATAATTAACGTCGCAGACGAAGTCGCGGGTATCTCGTTATAAATGTGGTTATTTCATGACACAAAAGTGAAAGGATAGAACTGCGATGACGACACGATGAATAAATTTACAACAATGCTTTTTAGACTCCAGGGAGGCGGACGTGCCACGAAAGCAATTAGGTCAGCCAGCCTTCTCTTTTAATAATGTAAATCATACCGAAACTATACATGCTATATTTAGTGCTTATATTATATGATTTCAACACCTACGCAGCCGACTAGGGTCATCATCAAATTGTCGGTTCGCTGTTAATAACGCATCTCTTCTATTCATATAAGCAGGGCAAAACAGTTATACACCTTCCTCGTCTGTTTTTAATCGATTTTCTTTATTATTTTTATGTTTAGTAGATATGTATGAGCTTTAGTTTTATAATTTTTTTTTTTGGAGTTTGTTTTTTTTCCCTAATATTACAACTTTAAAAATTAAGGAGTTATGGTCGAAATTCAACCACTAGATGATGCCCAGTAATTGTAGTTCTAGGAAATAATACGTAAGATAACTATTTGTGGGCGAAATATGAAAAGAAATTACGATCGATATAATAAACATAGAATTATGCATTCTTTACATAATATGAAAGCCACATATAGAGTAGTTCAGCTCATTATTAAGGAAATGCTTTGAATATGCTTTGATCGTGGAACGGTGATGATAAATATGGATTTTCATTTAAAATGTAGTATATGTTGTCTTGCATATCTTTCCACCTCGGTTTCTTTTCTTTGTTCGAAATTTTTTCGTCTATCGGACAACCCTGCACATCTTGCCTCAGGCTATATACTCAAGATATATTAAATGATATTTACATAATTTAGCGATGTACAAATCTGCGGCTTTCCCAAAGTTTAATGCAGCAGTTTTTATTCATTTTAATGACGTGAAATACCTATTTCATATATATAAAACTGTACGACTAACGAAATAGAATATAAAAAAGGCAACAGTTGGTTTAAACGTTGCTTTCTTATAAAAGTATCTTATTAGTATATTGGTTACAAGAGTACATAAAAATGAATTATTTTAATTGGAACTGTGACTTTCGCGATGTATTGCAATATTTGGTTTTGTAGAAAAGGTCTGGTTGTAAATGTACGAGTATTTCTCAGTATTCTAATTTTAAAAAGGATGAGAGATTCACTGAAAATTAAGGAAGACTGCTAGATTAGATTCTCTACCGAATAAAACAGTGACATATCTTTAAAATGAGATAGCTAACACCTTATTAATTAAATTAAATCCAGAATTTATAAGAGTTTCATGTCGATCAAATAAAAAGTATGGAGCCTGAAGCACGACTAACTGATGTTTTGAATTCCAGAGATTTGTTTTCAGAGAGTATTTGGTATATGTACATACATTCACAGAGCGTGAGCCAGGATTGGATGCTGCCTGTAGTACCACGTTGCGAGAGTCATTCATATTAAGTATAACACACAGTATAAGGCACCTATTTGAAATGTTTAATCACTGTTTCTTATACATGACATCCCATGAGGATGCACCTGCGGACACATCTAGTAATATTGAGGATAACCTATACTTGCGAAAGTGAGCTTGTTTTATTTTTACATGTTCACGGCTTACCATAACTACTCATCCGATCATCATAAAATTTGCATACACGTTTTCACGTGTATAGTTAAAGGACAAAGAGTAGGGTTCATAAAAAAAAATAGTGTTACCGAGGTGTAACGAAGCCACAGCCAAAACTAGTGGCATTATAATTGATGAATGAACAATTTTAAATAGAAAGAAACTTGTTACTTTGACTCCACTCGGACAATAAAATAAATAGAGGCTGCAGTACTACAGTAAACGTGGAACTCGTAAATTTAGCAATTTAATAGGTGTCAATAATTATCTGGTTCACAAGTTATATTACCGTAGACCAATGTACACACGACATATTGGCAAACAGCCATGCATATATCATATATGCTTATTGCAACAATAAACTTTTTACTATGTTGTTCTCCATCGTTGATTTGGACAAGCTGGTGATATGAGTGATGACAGAACAACTGAAAAATGCGAATGTATGTAGAAACAAGGACTATACAAGATTGATCTTAGATCTACAACGGTTGGTAGCGTCGTGAACGCATGATTGCGAAGAAAACTGAAGATGTTTAAAATGAGAGATGACGTTCACATAACATAACATATATATACCATAGTAGATAACATCATAATAGTAATTTCTTTTTTAAATTGCTCTTTGGTAGAATGTTTATACTACTACCGTTAGAAGTTAAGATATTAGAGCAAAGAATGTGGTCAAGTGTATGAAGTTTGGAATAGGTCTTAAGGACGAAGAAGACATGTCATGTATATACATGACATTGGGGTGTAAGGGGTGTCGAATAACATCATAAGACTTGAGACACCCAAGCCAACCTCATTTGCACGTGGTATACCCTGCTGAATAACGAACGACGCAATTGCGAAAGCGGGGTGGTAGGGTTTTACAGCCTGACTGGGTCGCAACCACCATGTATACGGTGAAAGAGCCCGTCATAGTGATTCGCTTCTGCGGGTCGCGTTTCAGGATCAGCCTGTGCATATCCAGCTTTTTGCAGGCCGGCATGACAGCATGATATGACATGACATGGATGATGTGTCACTCGGTGGTAGACATTGTTTTTGGATACTTTGGATTTGGATACTGTGCTTACCATCAGGCCTGGTGCAGTCATTTTGCCGTGCTACTATAAAAAAAAAACATATATTTTGTTATCGGAAAATTGTGTCGCTACGTGTTTAGGAAGGACAGCATATTAGCAGTTGCCTATTTGCAATTTTTGGAGCTAAATAATAAATTACATTTTATATCTAAAATTTAAATTAACAAATGCATTTAAATAGAAATAAGTCGCTTTAAAGTTTGCAAAATCAGCTGCGTTTTACTTTTTTAACACTTTTTTATGTTGTAGGAGGCAAACGAACAGGCTGGTCACTTGATAGTAAGTGATCACCGCCGTCCATAGACATAGACATAGACAGGGAAATCTCTGGCTCCCAGGGAGGTAGAGGCAGAGAGACGGCGTCTCAGAGGAGAGGGGGGGCGTATCCATAAGGGATTTCCCCACGTTAAAAAGAAAAGAAAGGTGCGTTGCCGGCCTTACCAATAAATAGATATGTTAAACAAATTTGTATTATTGTCGATTTCATAACTATACATATGCTAAACGATTTTTCATATGCGAATACAACAACATATTTCGTAGTTTTTAGAGATTTTTGACCGCAGTGGTCATTCCATATAAATTGAACCTTGCAGCAACAAATAGAGTTATCAATCCAGCTACGATGATAAAATATGTTATATTAGCTATAGGATTAAATAAATAATAAAATTAATACGAGATATTGTCAACATACCCCATACAAAAATAAAATTATAATTCAAACTTGCTATAACAAGTTCTTCTTTACAAATTCGCTCGAAAACTTGTAACCATAAACATGCAAAAATAATTACAAAACATTTCACACCGTTTTGACATACGACTACCTAAATGCTTGTTAACACACTATTGCGTGATACAATACACGGAGCGATCTAATTTTGACAGAACAAATAGCTGTGATTCTTTTTATAAATTACAACAGGTTATCATTTGTCAAGTGTAACATATTTATCTGTTTATTAAATTACTTTTAAATTATATTAATAGTCCTTTTGTTGCTTTGTTCAGTGTTCCCGATATTATAAACCGATTCGACGAATTTCAAAAGGACATAAGTCCTTTGCCCTGTATTTAATAACTGAGATTTCAAGTTCCATTATGATTTATTACGTGTGTAATATTTTTATCTTATGTAACATTTATATCTACAAAGCTATATATATTGATTGGTGATAAAATAATCATCTTGACATAACTCACAGCGACTTTATAATCATTCTTTGCTCGTCACTTACATATTATGACTTCAACATATACAGAAACTTACACTTCTGAACAGAAACTTCTAAATTTCTACCTAAGTAAATCAAAATATGTGAAAAAATAACAATAACATTATAAGCATAATGGGGAAACTTCTCTTTCTAATTTTTGGCATTTTATTTATTGAACCCATTTGTCAATATTTTTTTTCTTATAATTAGCGAATAATAATTACTTTGATATGACGTTAGTAGAATAATCATTTCAATGTTTATAGAATTTCAGTTTAATAAGTGAATAAAGACAATATAAAAACGATCACGGAAAGAAATACGTAAATAAATACCTACTCGTGAGTATAAGAACATAATTTTATACGTCACATCAGCCTGTAAGAGGCTGGGAGGGAGGTATGGACATTCACCACGCCAGCCTACGACATATTTGCCGATTTCAAACTGCGAAAAAATAAATGTACAATATCAAGCCTAAATTTCCATAACACAGTCCACAGTCTTAGAGTACTAAGATACTGCTTGAATACTATGGAAGTTACTATCTATACATATAATAAAAGCGGAGCTGCGGGTGCAGCTAGTTTTTAATATAATGCAATGTGCAAGGTTATTTTAAAAATAACCATTGATAAAATAAACCATTATAAATACTGATACAGAAATATATCTAATTTAGTATGTGTATATTTGTGATGTCATCTGTGCAAGTACTAAATACATGGTAGTAAATTGCATTAATAAATAACACAGGAAAATAAATAAAGAATTCTATACAGTGTATCCATTCGGGCTAATAATCTATGGGTTGCAGCTGGTTGTTGCTGTAAGATATAAATTTATAACAAAATTAATTACATTACCTCACGATGCAACCTGTGTAGGTACTATACACATTTGAACTGAGCTAATAAGACAAAGAGTACGATCTTTATTAGCAGTAATTTAAATTAACAACATTAATGATATGAAACGAGCCTATTACTCTTTCAAAAGCCGGCAACGCATCTATGATTCCCATCGTGTCCTAGGTGTCCATGGGCGGCTGTAATCATTTACCATCAGATGACTCGCAAGTTCGTTTGCTTCTAGTCGCATAAAAACAATTACTAAATTGCATGTATCAGGCAACAGCCCAAGCCGAGGTGTGCCATGCACCCTTGAGCTAGTTGTCAAATAAAATCGGCTGAGTGCCTTAAGTGCTCGCCTTAGTAGTCCGGTGAAGCTGTTAAGACCTTGCTAGGTCAATAGCGGCTATATGAGTTGTTGAAGCATATATGTGTAGCAAGCATACATACCTCAACAACTCTTATATATATATTTTTTTTTTGTATCAAGTAATTTTCTAAACTATTTCAGTTTGATAAGGGAAAAAATAAAATAAAATCCTTCCACTTGCATGTGTAAGCGTGTATGCGTGTACGTGGGTGGAGGTGATATGTGTAATGTTGTCGCAGTGATTTAAGATTTTGTGTCACTGTATCGCGCGAGCAGAGCACTCAAGGGCTCCACGCCGAGGGAACGGACCTAGGCTTGAGCCGCTGCCGTAGCTTATCTGAATCTTTATCCTTTATCTTTATCCTTTCTCTAGACGATATCTCAGTCATTTGTTTAATGATGCGACAACAGTCTTCAGTTGCCCATCGTAAGGTCATTTTCTTAGCACGTTGTCTGATGATACAATATAATAATTTAAATAGGATCATCCAAAACTAAGGATGTACCAACTAAGTTCTTAACATATTTGCAATGGTCTTGAACATATCGGGTATAAGTGAATTACCATTCTGTCAATATATTATACTAATGAAAATGGAAAAGTGTGTAATGTTTTATACGATAGCTTTACGATACGAAAATAAAACAAAAGAGCATGAATCAAAACAAGCGTTGGCGTTAATTGGGATACCATTTCAGAATTCTATAATGGACAGTTAATAACTTGACATAGAAATGCTTTGACATACTATACAGCCGAGGAATTAAATTATGTTTGATTCAGTATAGAAATAATCCGAAAATCCATATCCCAAATTTAGCTCAATACGTCAAGTTTAAGCCATTTTAGTTACGTAAGTTGGGGTATAATTTAAGCGGCCATTGCTTTCAGAGGCCAGAGCCCCCTGGTAAATAACAAAATATGATGTACCTATATTAAATGGATCGGCTTTGAAATGAATATGTCTTAAACTAAAATATTTGTAGATAACACTTGAAACGACAAGAACATGTGTTTTTGTTTATTCCTTTTATTGTCATTTATTTACTTTTATATTGTCGATTTGTACCAATTTTCCATTATATGTAATTTAAGTATTTATATTTTAAGTATTTTTAATAATTCCTTTAACTTAGGAGACCGGATCAATAAGACCCGGCGTAATTGGCGGTTCGAAACCAAGAGTGGCTACACCAGAAGTAGAGTCGAGAATTGAAGAACTCAAGCGCCAAAACCCCGGTATATTTTCTTGGGAAATTCGTGAAAAATTAATAAAGGTAAAGGTTATTCAATTAATCCTTTGAAAATAACAGTCTCTATTTCCTTTACAAGAAAGACATCTGACTAATTTGATGTTAATAATCTATACAATTATATTGAAGAGTTACTGACTGCTATATCATCACCCAGCTCAAAGAACTGATGCTATGGTCGTCACAATTTGCATACGAGTTCTTTTTACACTGTAGGTGAAGGGACATCCAAGTTTTACGTAAGCACCGAATGGGGGTGGGGGGTCGTTGATTTGCTTATTTTTGATGACATATCCCCATATGTCTGGGTGGTGATTACGTCAGCAATATTTGTTTATTTAACCAGAACAGATTTAAAAATACTTATATAAATGTTGACGTAAGCATAGGGGGAGGAGTAAGAGCATTGCTTACTTTTGCTGACCAGGGGGAGGGGGTGGGCCGAAATTACAAAAACTCTGCTTACGTAATCAAAATATCCTTTATTCAATTTAGGCCCTGAAAAGGTGCTTATGAACGTCAAAGCTACCACCGGTTCGGAAAACAACCCATTCATCGAGAAGAACCGGCAAGTAACTCGTTCTGGTTTATCTTATCATGTAATATATTTTTACATGTTGTAATACTTGAACG